>SNQJ01S0001454.1:159786-201645 GCA_010110895.2 Picea sitchensis
ATCGCATTAAATCTTTTCAGCACGATTCTTAGAACTGCTAATACCAGGGAAGAATTAGAACGTTCATGGGCGGCCATTGAACAAGATATCGCAATACAGGAACAGTTGGAAGCTAGGCGTAGGGAACATAGGAATCTCCCTTAATTTCTAATACCGAGGAGATTTTATTACTGTTTACATATTTTACGTCTTTTCGGATGCCTTGACACTGTACTTTGAGCCTTAGTACAGACTCAGGAACAACATAACATATGGGGAAGTCATCGCTATTCTCTGCTCCTATGCTGCTTCTCAGAGGCCGTCGAAGTGTCTTCTTCTCGAAAATGGCTTGTGGGATGCCAATTATTGGGCACAGTGAATAAGAGATGCTCTGGAGGATCTTGAACAGGCTCCTCCAGGAAAATATTCTCCACATATGCCATGGGAGGGAGTCTGGCTTCATTTTCTCTTTGACGCAGAAGGGTGCGAGCCAACAAGAGTGATTTCTCCATTTGTTGCCTCCGTTGATGTTGGGTGGCATGGGTATACCAGGCCAAACCACAACGTGGTTTCCCTCTTTCTCGAGGCATCAGACTGAAGAATTGGATAGCCAAGACACAAAGGGTGGTATGAGTAGTGCTCCAGAGCACAAAATTGCTGTGAGGGTGTAGGGAAAATACAAACTGAATGCATCCATGTCTCAGCTCGTTCATAAGAAAGAGGAGTGACGGGACATTCCCCTCCATTAATTCTACAAGCTTGAGTGCTTGCAGGACCAAACTATTCCCGTGAGGGAGAGGTCCCTTGTCTAGAGGATGGCGAATGGGGCCATCTCCCATCGTTAATTCTGAGCGAATGGGGAGTGAGCTACCACATTTAAGGATAGGCCCTGCGCCCTTCCATGTGTCTGAGAATTGCGACGTGTCACCCCATCTGGGGCTGAGGCATCCCTGTTAGCGAGGTCTTGGAAACGCTTCGAGATATCAGTACGATCAGAGGTTTGGGATTTCCAGTGGATGAGTTCCATCTTGGTGTCAACTCCCTCATTTTCTAGGCAGTCCACTACTTTGTTTTCTTCAGGCTTCACATGAGAAGGGATGATGGTGAGACTGGGACGGATGAGGAGTCCGAAGTCTTCTAGGAGTCCTGATAGCCTCCAGCTAGGGAAGATTTTCAATGGGTCATCTCCATGAAGTATTCTGGTTATGAGATGGATGATGATATGAGAGTCTCCCTCCACTATGACCTTATGGTAGTGGTGGTTTATTGCGACCTTAAGACCTCTTATTAGACTTAGAATCTCAACACCATTGTTTGTATTTTAACCCAGGTAGCCTGCTACCAGATGCAAGATTTCGCCTGCTTGGTTCCCGAGGATTGTCTCGAATCCCACTGGTCCTGGATTTACCCTTGAGGCTCCATACAAATTTATATTTATAAATCCTGGTGGAGGGGGGGTGCAGATTGTCGGGCTGCTGGGATGACAACTGTTTGAAATTGTAGTGGTGTTATTGTGCAGTATGAGATTCCATCTTTTGAAAATGTTATTCTCCTCGGGTGTGAATTTTAGGTCATCAGGGGTCCACGACTTTCTTTTGATCATTTCACGAATTAGCTTCTTTATTCATTCTCAAGTGGTGGTGGGAGGAGAAGTTTTTGAGTGAAAGATTCGTTTGTTTCTTTCTTTCCAAATTTTCCAGATGGTGAATCCAGGGAGTAACTACCAGATACACACAAGAATTGGGTTGTGAAAGGAGATCGAGTCCCAGTTCTCGATTGTGTCCCTGATGCTATTCCTATTTCTGTTAGAACATCTCATTTCTTGGGATCCCCAATCCCAGATCTGCTGGCTATAATGACATTCATTAAAAAGGTGTTCCAAAGTCTCCTCATTCTGTTGGGACAAGGTGAAAATTGATGGGCCTATAAAGCCTCTTTTTAATAGGTTATCCGAAGTAAGGATATGGTTCTGAATTGTGATCCAGAGAAATATTGAGACTTTGGGCCATAGAGCCTTGCTCCAAATCCTGCTCCAAATGCTCTCCNAGCTAGGCGTAGGGAACATAGAAATCTCCCTTAGTTTCTAATACCGAGGAGGGTTTATTACTGTATATATCTTTTACCTCTTTTCGGATGCCTTGACACTGTACTTTGAGCCTTAGTACAGACTCAGGAACAACAGATGGCAAGAACAACGATGGAAAATATCAGCATGATCAACAACGCAGTGATAATGGAAGAGGAGGAACATCAGTGATCGTTGGACCCCATCCCGAATCCCCGATGACCGTCAGATATGAATTCAAACAAGAAGAACGTGCAGAAGAGGAGGACAGATCTTAGGCATCAGATCTGAGCGTAAGATCCGACCATCGTTGGATCAGGGAGAACCTGCACGTTCATTAAAGAGTAAGAAGAGGCGAAATGCGAAATGCCGAAATATGTTGGTCTGACTCCATTTCGGAGTTTCGTAGATCGAGACTTGAAGGCTTGAGACCCTTCATCATAACAAGGTGAAATTGCGAAGTGACGAAATCGCGAAGTGGCGAAATTGCGAAGTGGCAAAATCGCGAAGTGCCGAAATCACGAAATGCGAAATGGCGAAATGATCCTAGCCGTTGGATCAAGATGTGATCTAGGCCGTCAGATCCAGGAGGTGAATATGGCAGATCACGTCAGAAAGGATAGTCGTGGACCGTTGGATCAAGAGGACACGTGGTGAAAAATAAGAGCACCACAAAGACTCCATTTCGGAGTTTCACAGATCGGAAAATCCAAAGGAAAGAGGTTCAAACTCGTGATATGCGAGATCACAAAAAGATCTTGACCGTCAGATCACCAAGGATTCTGGACCGTTGATCTAAGCTCCATCTCGGAGCTTTGCCTATCGCGACTTGGAGTGACGAGAACCTCCATCACAGGAATTGCGAGATGCGAATTCACGATAAGCTCTGGACTGTCAATTCACCAAGAACATGGACCATCGATTTGAGCTCCATCTCGGAGCTTCGCCTATCGCGGCTTGGAGTGACGAGAACCTCCATCACAGGAATCACGAGATGCGAATTCACGATAAGATCTGGACTGTCAATTCACCAAGAATGTGGACCGTCGATCTGAGCTCCATCTCGGAGCTTTGCCTATCACGACTTAGAGTGACGAGAACCTCCATCTAAGGAACAACGAGATGCGAGATCGCAAAAAGATCTGGATCGTTGATTCATCGAGATCGTGGAACGTCGATCAGGGTCGATGAAGATCATGAATTTGCAGCGCCTTTTAGCGCAGCCTGTGGTCACCGCGTGTGGTCGCATGGATGAAGGACCTAGTGCAGATGAGCTCCACCTCAGAATTTCGGGGATCGCGTCTAGGAGTGTCAAGACACTGGGTCATACGAATGTCGAAATACCGAAAAGGTGAATTGTCGCTGTAACCGGTGGTCACCGCCTGTGGTCACGTAGAGGAGGGAGCTAGACCAGCCAAGCTCCTTTTCGGAGCTCGTGACATGGAGAGTCAAGATTTCTCATCGCAGAATCCCCGAATTGCGAAAGTGCGAAACGGGTAAATAACGACAATACCCAACAATGCAGGTGAATTTGAGCATAATCAGAGGGCTAATCTTGCTCCTCATAGTGTAACTGCTAGAAACCATTGATCGTTTCTGCCAGAAGAGCTGAAGAGTCTATGGGAATCTTCCAATGGGATGAAGATAGGTCACTGAGGGGATTGATAGATGGATGAGCGTTGAAGTATGTAACTAAAACAAAAGGCATAAGCTCGACTATGCCAGAGAAGACGAGGAGTCTTAACTGCTAGAAAGGCTGAGGAATCTCAACAGAACACCCAATGATGCTGGACGCGTGGTGGGAACCACCAGAGAAGCTGAAGAGTTGCGATGATCAGGCATAGCACTCGAGAGGTGGAGGATATCAATGTGGTGTGAGTATGCAGAGGTATCGCGCGCATTGCATGCACAAGGTGCACAGAATCTATAAGTACACGGTACAAAAAAGAGATGGGGTTGTTGCTGTTGGAGTTGTTGTGGTTGCTGTTGTTGAAGGTGATTCATGTGTGAAGAAGGAGGAGAGTGCAACAACTGAATTGAATAGAAGAGGAACTGTGCAGTGAATGGACATGGCGCATAGAGCATAAAAAGCAGAAGAACAGATAGCACAAGTGATGTGTGTAGGAAGGCAGTGACGCAGACAGAGCAACAAAATGCAGCAGAATAGTGATGAGTCTAGTAAGCCATTGTTGAACATTATATCACTGTAATGAGTTTCAGTCGCAAAGATTTATAAAACATGGTGGTAGGGAGGTGCTAGGGAGGGCTGTTGTCCTCAGAGGTTCAAGTGGGTGCTTGAACATAGGGAGTTGGTGCTTCCTTCTAGTTGGTGCTAGAGAAACCAGGGAGATGGCGCTTCCTTCTAGTTGGTGCTACAGAAACCAGGGAGTTGGTGCTTCCTTCTAGTGGGTGCTAGAGAAAACAGAGAGTTTGTGCTCTCAGCAAGTAGCAACTTGCAAAATTGAGGTTGTAGCCTCATTATGAGTCGGTGCTCATATGTATGATAATATAAAGAATGTAACTATTACTTATAATATAAAGAAAAAAAGGTTTTTACCCTGTATGGGTTTCCTCAGGAAATATCTGTCTATGTGTTTCTCATATATGTGCTTGATGTTGAATGTGCCATTGTTTATTTCCCTGCATTATTGTGATCATCATTGAGTGCCTTGTAAAGATTTTAAAAGAAGCATAATTGTTTAAGCATGGTGACAACTGATTCACCCCCCCCTCTCAGTTGTCCAACAAAGGGTACGTATTCTTGTTCAAGGCGATCTTATAAATATATTTATAATCAATATGCATTCTCCAAGCATTCTTGGGTCTTAAAATAACATGTGACCCACATGGTGAAGTACTCAACTTTATGATACTCTTCTCCAACAAGCTATGCAATTGTTTCTTCACCTCATTTGCTTGTAATGTACATTGTTAATATAGTTTTACATTTGGCACATGAGAATCTAGCAGTCATTATGTCTCATGCTCCACTTTCCTCTTTTGATCAAGATTGGATCATTATATTATTTGTCATCTATCTCGATGCTTTTAGAGTGGAAAAAAACGGAGGAATCAATTTGTAGGGTCATTTTAATGGTAGGTCCTAGTTTGAAAAATTGGGGTTTGAAATCTTCCGGAGCCATTTGGGGGCATCAAAAGAAATTTTATGGGGTCAAAAATTTCCTAGCTTTAGCTTGGACCTCTTGAAACTATTCTACACATCGAGACTTTTCCAAAGGTGAAAAAATCGCGTCAATCAGAGCTCATATGAAAAAGTTATGCCTCCCACAAGTTGACCTACCGTGTTAACCACCATGGTACGGGTGGATGCCACGTCAACCCCCATTACCCATGGATACGGGACTAGCCATGTTGGACTTTCAAGAATATTCTAGAAGGCCCAAAACCTTATCACAATTGAGGGTTGAGGAAGTCAAAACCCTACCCCTAGATGGCTATTGGGTGATGTCAAATACTGAGCCCCTAGAATGAGAAGGGGTTCCATTCTTTAGCATTGTAATTGTTCCATAGTTGAGAAGAGCACCTATGAATGATATTTTGAGAGCATAACATAGGAGGGGAGATTCTATAGAATCCATACATGCCATAGTGTCAAAGGAAACTCCATAGAGAGTGCCTCTTTCTTTGTACTTCCATTTGGAGAAAAGAGAGCAGAGTGACCTCACATTCTACCCGAGTTTTCTCCTCTATTGGGTTTCCCAGGTTATATCTTGTGTTTATTTGTGGATGGTGTGTGAGTATTTATTTATTTTCTCTATTTTTTTTTATTTCATCTATTTCATACATTTTAAGAAAAAAACCAGTGATTAAAGAATGTGAGATCTAAAGGAAATTAACCTTCACAGTAAACATTTCAATATTTTGTTAGATATGTTGTGATGAATTGTCCAATGGAGTATCCACAACAATTTACAAGTCATATTGATATCATAACATGTTTTCTTGGGGTATTTGTGAAAAGTTGCAAGGATTCAGGAATTAGTTTAGGAAAAAAATCGCAAAAACCTAGTCATGGCCAACGAGTCTATTCATAACAACCCTTGAGATCCAACAAATGAGAGATTTGTGAGGTTGGAAGCGAAAGTCACTGACATATCTTGCAATATGTCCCTCCTCATAGCAGCTCTAGTAAGCAAGCTCAGGCTGTTTAGAGAAGTTGGAGGCTTGAACTTAGAGATTAGATCAAACCTAGAAAATGAGTCGCGGAAAGAACCCGAGAAAGAGAAATTGAGTTCCAGTACCATAAACCCTTTAGAATATTTATTCAAGATAGAAGCAAAAGTGGACATAAATCCATACCAAGGCGAGATCGATGCATTACAAATAAATCATTGGTTGCAACAACTAGAGGTTTATTTCAACGTTCACCATATAGATGAAGAAAAAAAGATATTGTTTGCCAGACTGAAGTTAAAGAGCCATGCTTTAACTTGGTGGGAAATCCATATGGAAACACTTAGGTTGGAGGGTGATCCACTAGTAACTAGGCGGGAGGAATTCAAAACTCTCATCAAGTCCCAATTCTACCCTATTGGGTATGTAGAGGACCAATGGATCTGGTGGCACTACTTTAGGAAGAAGCAAGGGTAGAGAGTAAATGAGTACACCACTAAGTTTAGAAAGATGACCATCATTCTAGGTATCTCTCCCAATAGACCAAATGTACTCCTTAAATATATGTGAGGTCTATATAGCCATGTACGAAAGAAAGTGATTCTTTTCAAGCCAATAACAATGGACAATACATGTGTATAGGCACAATTTGGAAAACATAGGCCACAAGAAAGGGTAGCCAAGAAGTTCCAAGCAAAAAGAACACCAAGAAGTTTTCAAGGAGGGAAAGAAGAAGTGGAAAGAGGGGAAGGATAAGAAGATGGTATCCATTGCACATCAGTGCAAGGATCCTAGAAACCATTGTAACCATTGCAATATTGATGGGCACACTAAGGAAAAGTGTCGGAAACTACATCTAGAGTTGAACCCAAAGAACTGTAATAAGGATGCAAATAAAAAGAATCTTCTAGCCATGGATTTGAGAAATAAGGTTGAAAGCAAATCCAATGTGGATGAGAATATTGTATGCACATTAGTGGAGAAGGAGCTGAATCTGAGTAGCCTTCATCACCAGGAAGAGAAGGAGATGACCAAACTCTTCCACTTCAAGATCTAGGTCAAGAAGACCAAGATTGATGCTCTGTTCGAATCTGGTTCACAAACTAATATCATAGTAGCAGATATGGTCAAAAATTTTGGATTGGAGGCTCGCGATCATCCTAGCCCATATCCATTGGGATGGGTAAACAAGGATGCAAAGATCCAAAACAATGTAAGATCAAATTTGTTGTAACTGTTGATTTTATTGTTAAAGTGGAATTGGATGTAGTACCCCTTGATGTATGTGAAGTAGTGTTTGGAACCCCCTACATGTATATGAGGGATACGATCTTCAAGTAGATATCCAACCAATACTGACTAATCAAGGATGGGAAGTCCTACATCATCAATGTGCATAAAATAAAGTCAAATATCTCACTGGTAAGTACCAACCAAACCAAAAAGTTGATTAGTTCTAGTAAGAAATATGTTTTAATTTTCTTAAGAGAAAATTAGATTAAGGATGAGTCAATAAGAGTAAAGACATCCTTAGAGGGGTGTACTAAAGAGAAGAAACATCAGTTAGAGGAGGTTGCTACAAGCATACAAATGAGTGTTTCAAGAACTTAAAAAGATACCACCCAAGAGGGAAGTGGAGCATAAAATACAATTATTTCCAGACTCCCCATTGCCGAATATTGGGATGTATAGACAGTCCATTCTAGAATAAAATGAAGTGAAGAAGCAGTTACAACAACTGTTGGAGCAGGGTGTGATTTGACCTAGTTTCTTACCTTGTGGGACTTCTATCATAATTGTACCAAAGAAGGATAAGACTTGGTGAATGTGTATCGACTACAGAGCATTGAATAAGATTACACTAAAAATCAATACCCTCTACCCAATATCGATGATCTATTAGATCAATTGCAACACAAAAAATACTTCATCAAGTTAGATCTCAAATCGGGATACCACCAAATAGCTTCAAGGAAGAAGACACCTGGAAGACTTCCTTCAAGACAAGGCAAGGTTTGTATCAATGGTTGGTCATGCCATTTGATTTATATAACACACCAACTACATTTCTGAAACTTGTAATGACCCAACATTATTAATTAATGATTGTAATTTATTTAGGGTAAGTTAGATTAATTATTTAAATAATTAGATTGAATCTTTTATTATTTTATTATTAAAAATGTAGGTGAAGTAATTAATAAGGGGATAAAACATATGTGAATTATATGGGGGCAGGATTCAAGAGAGGCGATAAGAAAGGAGGTTGGGAAGGGGAGAAGGGGATCGAGAGAGGAAGAGAGGATTGGAGAAGGAAATGGGAGAAAGGGAATTGGAGGGAAATTGAAGGAAGATTTAGGGATAATGGACTGGTTGCTGGGATTTTGTGCTCGGGCGCTAGGGAATCTAATTTCCCGGAGCTAGGGAGCCGAAGAGGCTATGTTCCTAGCTGGATGGGAGGAAACAGTTTCAGGCAAGCATTCAGGCAAGCACTTTCAACAAACATTTTCAGCAGGACGACCTTCTTCTTCAAGAGGTAATTCTAAAATTATTATTTTAGTTATTATTTTTGTACTAAATTCAAGAAATTTCAAGTTATAGCATTTATAGATATACTATGTGATGTTTAGATTTTGTTGTTAAATCTTGCAACCAAAATGAAAGAAATCCCCTATCATGGTTAAACATAGATATATATTTACTCTAGTTTTAAAGCCTTTTTGGCTACTGCAAATGGTATCAGAGCCCAGTTCCAAAACTGGGACTAGGGCCTAATCACCCTTAGGACATAAAGTCTAGATATAATGTCCTAACCATAGTAAAAAGAAATTTAAACAACCCATACAACTTTTAAGAAGAGCCATTAAACAATCAGAACCAACCCATATTTTGAACATAGTCCAGAACTGGAAATCACCCTAAAACACCCCAAATAGTAATTCCAAATTTATGAGGATAAAATAGATAAGAGACTTATTACACCATTTCCACCTATGGTCTTAGCCACCTGTTACTGGTTTGGCTCTCTGTTTACTCATAAGAACTGCACCTGCAAGGGACAAAGACATCATGAATAAGGGAATAAGGGTTAGATGCAAAAATAAAATAAAATAGAATATATATATATATATATATATATATATATATATATATTAAAAGAAAAATTGGACTCTTATTATCCAAACTCCAAGTCATTATTTTCCATACCATCAATGCAACCAAGTCATATTTGAGCTTGAGACCAAGTGTGAGGCGCCGAGGGAGAGAGCCCACAAGCCATAACCATGCACCATGCATTTCGGTTATCAAGCCCGACTCCTTTAGTCATTCACATCACAAGCATCGATCTTAAGTCACAAGGAAACACTCGCCAGAAGCATCGAGAGCACATGCTAAGCACCAGGAGGAGTCCACAAGCCAACAACAAGTGATTAATGCGTATCCTCGGGTGCCAATGGTTTTCATACCATGCACTAACCAACATAACAACACTACCACTTATTGGGATACAATTTGGTCTTTTATACTCAAACCATAAGACGAGTTGAACTGATCCGAAAATGATCTTGTAAAGACTTGGTTGAGTTTTAAGCATGTGTTAAATTACCATTCAAAAACTTAAATGAGGAAGGAGATATTAATGAAAGAATGTTGCATCCATCATAAAGAATACATAACATAAAGTAAACATTAAGAACAACAAACCATAACGCCAATATTGTTAACGAAGTTCGACAAGGTGTATCAATGAGGGAGGCTTTCTTATTAATCTTCAATGTTGTAAAATTACATCAGAAGTATCTCAAATGGATTAGAAACTGGTCTGGTTGTGTTCTGCTCGACCTCAATAATCCAACACAACTGACGACACTGAAAAAGGTTGAGCGTAACTCCCAAAAATGGCCTCCAAAGTTCGCTTCCTCAATGGCTTCCCTGCATAAAAATGGCTTAGGATTCATGAATTCTTCAGCATTCTGCTGTTTCTGAACCTCCTCATGCTGTCAAAAACCTCTGGTTTATATAGGATTTGAGTTGGGGTTCTCTTCCCAACTTCCCCCCAAGATATGGCCTAAAAAATGGCTCCAGATCCCCCAAAAATGGGCAAAATCCTCCAAAATTAGCATAAAAATCCAAAAAAATCATACAATATAGTTTAAAAACCCACAAATGAAAAAAATTTGGTGTGCAACCCCCTTTCTTCGGGCCTCTGGTCATATGGAGCGCGCCATATGGCAAAGCGCTAAGTGTTGTTTCCCTAACCTCCGGTTGAGCCCCTTGACATCTGGCACCTGGTCATGTAACCAACCATGTGGCTAGCGCTTAAGCCTCCCGCGCCCTAATCTCTGGTCCAACCCATGCTCTGTGGCCCTGGTCACATGGAAGGTGACCTTGGTCGGTGGGTTGTCCCCGCCGACCAGGGGTTATCCCCAAATCTCTGGCGTATATCAACTTAAATACAATTTTCTCCACATGTATAACAAGGAACAACTATAGCTCGGACGATGCGCGCTCTGGTGAAGTTATTGGTCGCCTGGGAGGTTAGGTGGTCGAATCTTGCAGAGGGAAAAATAAATTTTTGAACCGACCCACATTGGCCATATATGGGGTGCCATGTGGCACCTTATGATTGGGCCATGTGTCACCTTTGGATTGGCCACCGCACACACAGTCAGTTTCCCAGCGGACCGCCACATCACTCCTGCTAACGCATCTGCCCAGTCAACGTTGTACGACATGTGTCAAGCCCAAATCTTGCCACCTGGCGCCACGTCACTTTGTCATACTATATAGTCAGTTGCTCGATCACTGCCATGTCACTTCCATATGTCATTCGTATTGCCACGTGTCGGACTGTCATTGGGCCACATCAGCATACGAACTACCACGTCAACGTCCGTACAATCCACGTGTCAAATCCGTACTGTGCCAACTCAGCTTCAAAACGCCAAAAATGAGTGACACATGTCAACTCCTAGTGCTGCCACATGTCCCTACTGACGTCATCATGACATCATGATGAAATCACCTGAAACATCATGCTGTCATACTGCTAACGTCAGCAGTACGACCTGATGACTGTTGACTTTGATTTTTTTTGCCTATTTGGGAAATCGATCATAACACAATAACTCTTTCATACGGTGTCCATTTTCATAAAAAAATATATGGCCGAAATCGACGCGACGAGCCCGACGCAATGGCACTAATTTCATCTGATTCTGAGAAATTTTATTTTTAGGCCTTCCTGGATCCATTTGGATCACGCCTCCCCACTAAGACCTTTTGGTCCTCCAAAAGGATATTAACTAGTCATCAAGTGCAGGATAGACCTCCCCACTTTTCCTTTGTCTTTAAACTATGTCTTGTGCACCTGTCGCATTATAATCAATTGCATAATAACCATGACAATTGAAAGCATATTGTTAGCCACTTGAACTCATTCACATCTTACTGAATCCACTACTATCCATGTAGAAAACATTAGCAATGATAATATAAAAAATATTATTGAAACTGAACCAATATGTCTGATGTGCTTGCACAAAATTAACTCATCTCGAAGCAAAGTATGATTGAATTCTCATCCTATCACCATCTCATGTTCATGCTTAAGATCAACTGCTTTACTTGGCACAATTATAGGTGTGTTTCTTGGATAAGATGCCTTCCTTAATTGTTCCATTGTTTGAAGAGATTGATTAGATTTTATGTGATGAGCATGTACAACATATTCATTGCCTTCTTTTGTTAAGTGATATTGATTTTTTCCCTATAGAAGATTGCTTTCCTATCATATAAATAAAGGCTTCCTAAGACCATTCCACATGTTTCTAGCGACACCACATCACATGTTACTTCATCCACATACTTAGATGTAATTACAAATTTTATAATACATTTCTTTGTTATGTGAAATTTGTGATCTTTGCTTATCCAATTAAGTGAATAGGGTTTGTGATGCATCTTAGTGTTTAATCCCAATTTCTTAACCACTTCCTCTGAAATTAAGTTAGATTGACATCCACTATCTATCAATGTGTCGATCTTAGTATGTTTCATTATGACCCTTATATGAAACAATTTACTTCTAGAATCATATCCATCACCAATTTTACCTGACAAAACAACTACTGTAATCTTAGTTTCATCACCTGAATCATACCCCAAGTCTATTGGCTGTGTTGCTGTTGCAACTGTTTGCCTCCCTTTCCTCTCTTTGAACCACTTTGGTATCTTCTCTGGGTGCAATTTCCAGCAATGGTCATCATCATGCCCTTCTTTCTTGCAATGCTTGCAAGAGAGCTACAATGGTCATCATTATGCCCTTCTTTCTTGCAATTCTTGCAAGAGAGCTTCTTTTCCTTCATTGTCACTGAATTTGCTTTCTTTCCATTCCCCTTTCTTTTGTCTTCTTTCCTTGAAGACGATTCCCCTGATACACCAACACCTGTTTTCCCTGCATCAATATACGTTGCTTGAACATAAACCTCATCAAGATTAGTAGGTCCAAACATAAATACAATGTTACGAATATGTGTAGGTAAAACTCCTATATACTTCATAAAAGTTTCTTGTGTATGTAATGGAATATTTAACATTAATGCCATCTTACGAAATTCATCCATGTATTCTTTCACCGTTTGTCCTTTTCTTAGTTTAAGAATTTGCCATTCAATTAAATCCTTTTCCTTATAACCCAAAGTATAAAACTACTTTCTAAGTGAAAAAACAAAATCTTGCCATGATGGAAATACATTACCAAATTGTTGAGTACCATGTTGCAACTTACTCTGCCACTAGATGAGTGTTGTGCCTGCAAGACAAAGCGATGCCAATTTGATTTGGGTTTCCTCATCTTTGATTTTTTGCACACTGCAATAAACTTCCATCTATCTAATCCAGTTATCAAGCCTCTCAGCATTGACTTCCCCATCATACATGGGCAATTCGAATTTTACATCAAGCTTAAGTAATGACATATCATGCTTATGCTTATGAGAATATTTTCTTGCAGTAGAAGTTGAATTTGTACTTGAAGAAGAAGAAGAAGATGATGGAGATGAAGGAGGTGAAGGAGGAAGTTTAGGAGGGTCCTCTCCTTCTTCACTTTTGTCTTGTTTTGACGATTCCCCTTGAAAAGGCCTCTTCCATTCCAAGTAATCATCATATAATACCTTTACCATATTTGGCATGGCGAAGAAAGTCTTTTGAAACTCTATCTCGTTCTGAGACATTCCTTCTTCAAAAGCCATCTTCTCACTTTGAGATGCCCTCTTTCTCGATCCAATCTCAGGATCTCCTTCTACAAGCTTGCCTTCACCACGAATTACCTTTTCCATGGTAATAATGCAAACTCAAACAACCAACTGTCAACCTGCTCTAATACCACTTGATCCAGGCCTTTGTTTCAGTGGGGGAGGCTTTCTTATTAATCTTCAATGATGTAAAATTACATCATAAGTATATCAAATGGATTAAAAAATGGTCTGGCTATGTTCTACTTGACCTCAAGAATCCAACACAACTGACGGCACTGAAAAAGGTTGAGCGTAGCTCCCGGAAATGGCCTCCAAAGTTTACTTCCTCAATGGCTTCCCTGCATAAGAATGTCTTAGGCTTCATGAATTCTTCAGTATTTTGTTGTTTCTCAACCTTCTCATGCTATCAAAAACCTCTATATAGGATTACAGTTGGGGTTCTCTTCCCAACTTCCCCCCAAGATCTGACCTCAAAAATGGCTCCAGATCCCCCCAAAATGGGCAAAATCCTCCAAAATCAGCATAAAAATTCAAAAGCATCATACAATATAGTTTAAAAACCCACAAATGGAAAAATTGGGTGCGTAGCCCCCTTTCTATGGGATTCTGGTCATATGGAGCACGCCATATGGCCAAGCGCTAAGTGTTGGTGCCCTAACCTCCGGTCGAGCCCCTTGACATTTGGCACCTGGTCATGTAACCGATCATGTGGCCAACGCTTAAGACTCCTACACCCTAATCTCCGGTCCAGCCCATGGTCTATGGCCGTGGTCACGTGGAAGGTGCCATTGGTCGGAGGACTGACTCCATTGACCGAGGCTTATTCCCACACCTTTGACGTATATCAACTTAAATACAATTTTCACCACATGTATAACAAGGAACAACTGCAGCTCGGATGGTGCACGCATTAGTGAAGTCGTTGATCGCCTGAGAGGTCAAGTGGTCAAATCTTATAGAGGGAAAAACAAATTTTTGAACTAGCCTACATTGGCCATATCCGGGTTTCCATGTGGCACCTGATGATTGGGCCACGTGTTTCCTCTGGATTGGCCACGTTACATAGAGTCAACTGCCCAGTGGACCGCCACGTCACTCTTGCCAACGTATCTGCCCAGTGATTGTCATACAACACGTGTCAATCCCGAAGCCTTCCACCTAGTGCAATGTCACTCTGTCGTACTTTACAGTCAACTGCTTGGTCAATTCCATGTCACTACCACCTGCAATCCGTACTACCATGTGTCAGACTGTCATTAGGCCACGTCAGCGTTCATACAGTCCACGTGTCAAATCCGTACTTTGCCAACTCAGCCTGAAAACATAAAAAATGAGTGACACGTGTCACCTCCTAGTGCTACCATGTGTCCCTGCTGATGTCATCATGACATACTACTGACGTCAATAGTATGGCCTGCTCACTATTGACTTTGACTTTTTTTTCTTGTTTGAGAAGTAGATCAGAACGCGATAACTTTCACATACGGTGTCCATTTTCAGAAAAGAAATATATGGCTGGAATCAACGCGACGAGACCGACACAATGGTGCTGATTTAATCCGATTTCAAGAACTTTTATTTTTAGGCTTTCCTGGATCCATTTGGATCACAAACTGACATCACATACTATCAAACACCCCAGTCATCGCACAAGTCACCGAACACAAGTACCCAAGCCCGCTGATAGAGTTCGCAAGGGGCACAAACTGTGCACAATGCATCATAATCCAACAAACACCACAACCATCAGCCAAGTGCCCGAGACACAGAGGTAAGCACAAAGAAGAGTTCCAACAGAGAGTGCATAGTGTGGTCAACAGAGATATTATGCAACTTATTGGGATAAATGATATGGCGTATCACTCATTGAGGCCCATTTTCCAAATCACAAGACAACACCTATACATAGGGCGCCAAGGAGACATCCCACGATGGAGAATAAGTGCACTACATGACCATATTAAGTCAACACAACACTGAATCCATAAGCCACAAACAACACTAAATTAGCACCCAAGAGAGAGTACCATTACACAAAGCGATGAGGAGGAAGCCCACCATGAGCATACTTCTTACACTACGCATAAGATTGAGGGCCAACAACACCAATCATCAAGTGCACACACTAGGTGCCAAGAGGAGAGTCGACAAGGGCCGAAACCAAGCACCAAGCACCAAGGGAGGAGCCTGTGAGGGCATAACTGCACTACGCAATATATTGGCCCTTAGGGCCAATATCCATTAAACTTTACATGGATTCAAGCACCCGAGACCAGCATTACAAATGACAGAGGGGGGGAAATCATCGCAATACATCCCAAGATGCAGAGAGAAAACCCTTGAGGCAGGTCGGTCAGGCAACCATGGTTGTGCCTTTCAGGCCGTTGACCTAGAATCTAGGTAGTTGTCCTTATCCCGAACCACGCAGAGGCAAGAGGGAATCTGGCCTGGCGGCCGACCTTGAAACCATGGCATTTTCCAACAAACTACAAGACCAAAACTGCAGTAGAGCTACAAGACCATAATTGCAATGAGAAATTCAGGGAAATCATTGACACAACAACATTATCAACCCTAACCGTGAGCAGAGGTAGAGAAGCCTAGCCGAGGAAGAATGAGAAGCGTGAGCATAGGAGTAGGGTTTGTGAAAAGGCACGACAAAAGCTAGTTTAGTTGAGTGAAGGAGTGAGAGGCACGTGGGCCTCATGCAAGGTCCCACGATGCCTATCCTTATTCAAACATTTTTTTTATTATTTCATTTATTTTATTTTAAATTGTTATTTTCTTATTATAAGTCATTAATATCCCTCGGTTATTATGCCCACCCCTCGTTTTATTTTCTTATGAATTTAAATTTAAAATAAAAAATTAAATAACAATAAACAACAATTTATAACAATTTAAATTTAAAATAAATATGGTTTCACAAACATTTAAATTTAAATTTAAAATAACAATTTTTTAAAACATGTTTCACAAACAAGATTAAAATTGGTTTATTAAAACCTTAAGCAAATATCATTCTCCATTTTCACAAATCATAATTTATTTGCACTATAGATTTTATGTTGAGAATCGAGATAGTTCATGAATTTATTGTTAATTGATTATTAAGCTGGAATTAGTTAGTGATCATTCACAACTTGTTTAAAGACTGAGAATGACTTGTTGGAACTTCACTTAAGAAAGTTGGTAATCTAATTTGAAATTTACAACTTTAAGTATCAAGTAATTTATTGTTATCTCACACTTGGTTAACTTGAATTAATTTGTTAGCATGAGTTTAATTTCATTGTTTGTCCCATTTTGAGAAAAAGAGCATTGATAAAAACCTTCATTGTCCAACACTTCAAGCACCTTTATGGTGATTTGATCTAGGAATAAATTCCATTGAAATTTGTTATACACATCTAAGTGATCTACGTTTTCTAGTCAGGAATTTAATCAACTTACTGGAAGGGTTAGACATTTGTTAATTAGGTAAGTTAGGGTAATTGACGAGTACCTAGCAACACCAACATAACTAGTAAGGAGAGAGAGTTAGTACTTACAGGGACACAGTTACTAAGCTTAGATGCTTTAACCCTAACCTTTAACCACTTACCTTATAGGAGTAATGTATGTTTACAAACAAGTATAAAGAACTTTTGCCTAACCCTATGTTTGCAAGTATAAGTTTGAGTAAAATGTTGAATGCCTTAAACCCTTTTCTAATAAGATTTTGGTTGGATGGAGATTCAATTATTCAATATGGTTAGGACTCGGGGAAATAGAGGTCAAGGGGCCTCATCGCAAGGACCACCAACATCGACGCTGCCACCACCATCGCCTGAATTAGCTCTCATTTTGCACTCCTTAGAGGCCATTAATGAGGCATTAAAGGGACGCCAGTCAGCGGAGATCGAAGTGGAACCCCCACCTTCTGGAGTGGGTAACCCTGAAACGTCGAGGGACTCAGAGGGAGGGCCTCCACCATGGGACATCACTAGAGAATTGCATAAAATCAAACTCCCAGAGTTTGCTGGGGGTCGTGCAAGTGAACGTGCAGATGCATGGTTGGAAGGAATGGCATGATGTTTTTCCTTAAGAGACTATGCTTCCACATCAAAGGTGAAGATAACGATATTTCAGTTGAGGGACAATGCCTTGAACTGGTGGAGTAATCTGGAGAGGCAGTTTCACCTTACCCCATACACCATCTCATGGTAGATTTTTGAGGAAAGGTTCTGGAGGAAATATTTTCCTGCTTACTACGAGGAACAATAGGTAGGATCATTTCATGCTCTAGTTCATGGAAATAGGATCATGGAAGAGTACGAGATCATGTTCATGGATTTAGTAAAATATTTCTCGTACATGATTACCAATCAACGATAAGCAAAACATTTTGTGTATGGGTTAAACCTTAAGATAAGGGACATGGTATGGATGTGGAAACCACTATAAATAGCTCAAGCAGTTGGAAATGGTCATTACACAGAGGAGCATATGAGCTTAAACAGAGGTATGATATCAACCATTCCACAACATCCTAGGTTCGTGGGTAAGGCACCTAGGATTTTCTCCAGGAGAGGAAGCTCCAGGCCACATCCTTATGGAAATAGAGTCGCACCTAGAGCAATTACAACATGTATTTCAATGGCAACGAGTGCAACATCCCACTCATTTCCAACGATGCAGGCAAGTCCATGACCTTCTCAGGGAGAAACAAGTAGGGGCATGGGCTCTAGGGGAAGGAACTCATTTCAGAGGCCTTCACAGGGAAGCACCCAGGTCCCATCTCGTGTTATTTGTTGGGGGTGTGGAGGACCCCATTACCAACATGACTGTCTAGAGTCACGATCAAGGTTTGTGCATAGAGAAGGAAATGCCTCGATGGAAAGAGCGAGTAATAGCCACCATATTTATGCAGTGGTTAATAATCATCATGAAGAACATCAATCCACGGTGTTGGAGTTGTCAGGTATGCTAAATCATGTCAATGTTAAAATTTTATTTGATTTTGGTGCTACAGATAGTTTCATTTCACCTTGTGCATTAGAAAAGTGTGGGTTAACAACCTACAAGCATGATGACTTTAAACAATTTGAGATGGCTTCGGGGGAAAAGCAAGCGGTAGGACCTAGCGTCGATAATTGTCTAGTAGACCTGGGAGTGTGTACTACTAGGTTGAAGGTGTATGTCACTGCTCTAGGGACACATGACCTAATCATTGGAATGGACTGGTTAGAATCCCATCGAGCTTTGGTAGATTGTTTCACGAAGAGGGTGCTTTGTGTTGATGATGAAGGAAGGTTAGTAGATATCCACAATGTACGGAGGAAGGTGTCTCTATGCTTTATCTCGACCATGAAGGATAAACGTTGCATGAGGCAAGGTTGTCGATTGTATGTAGTGGAAGCAATCAATGAAGGGAAAGGACCCTCCATGGATCAATATCCAGTATTGTCGGAGTTTAAGGATGTTTTTCTGAAAGAGTTGTCAGGGTTACCTCCTAAGAGGGAGCTTGATTGTACCATTGAGATAAAAACTAGTGCATAGATAATATACAAGACACCATATAGGATGATGACGTTGGAACTTTGTGAGTTGAAGATGTAGTTGAATGAACTACTTGACTTAGGGCTAATAAGGCCTAGTGTCTCGCCTTGGGGTGCACCAATAATTTTTGTCAAGAAGAAGGATGGTTCCTTATGACTGTGTATATATTACAGGGACTTGAACCATGCTACAGTGAAAAATAAGTATCCAATGCCATAGATAGATGATCTCTTTGATCAGATGAAAGGAGCAACAATTTTCTCAAAAATTGATCCGCGATCAGGATATCACCAGTTAAGGATTAAGGAAAGCGATATTCCTAAAACTTCCTTTAGAACTCGGTTTGGGCATTACGAGTTCGTTGTAGTACCTTTTGGTTTGACCAATGTGCCAATAATATTCATGAGCCTCATGAATGGTGTATTCTAAAAGTACTTAGACTTCTTTGTACAGGTCTTTCTGGATGATATCCTCATCTATTCCAAGAATGAAAGAGAACATGAGGAACACTTGAGAGTGGTATTGTCATGCCTTAGAGAGAACACATTGTATGGAAAGTTGTTGAAGTGTTATTTCTTCCAGAAAGAGATTCACTATTTAGGTCATATCATTTCCAGTGAAGGAATCTCTGTGGACCCGAAAAAGGTGAAGGCCATTATGGAATGGCCAATGCTGAAAAATGCTCATGAGGTGAGAAGCTTCATGGGGATAGATGGTTATTATTGGAGGTTTGTGGAAGGGTTCTCTAAGATAGCGAAACTCATCACCACCTTACAGTGCAAGGGGGTTAGGTATGAATGGATAGAGGAATGTGATATTGCATTCATCGAGCTTAAGAGGTTACTAACCAGTGTGCAAATTCTACGAGTGTCGGATATGGAAAAATAATTCACAGTCTGCAAAAATGCCTCGAAGAAAGAATTGGGGGCCGTGCTAATGCAGGATGGGGGAGTGATAGCATATGCATCAAGAAATTTGAAGCAACATGAGGAGCTTTACACTACTCATGATTTAGAGTCGACAACTATAATGCTAGCTCTGAAGCTTTGGAGGCATTATCTAGTGGGGCAAATCTTTGATCTCAAAACATACCATGAAATATTAAAGCATCTCTTCACTCAAAGGGATCTCAATGCTATGTAGAGGCGATGGAGTGAGTTTATGAGTGAGTATGATTTTGGAATTTCATACATCAAGGGAAAGGAGAATGTGGTCACAAATGCCTTGAGTAGGAGACCACATGTCTTCTCCTTGGTACCCTTAAAATTTAATATGAGGGAGTGAGTGTTGGGGAAACTCCTTGGAGATAGTTGGTATTTAAAGGTTACTTCAACCCTCCAGAGTGGGAGGCAATTAGATCCAAAGTATGAAGGATGTAGCCTGGAAACAAATGGATTATTAAGATATTAGGGAAGGATGTACATCCCCGAAGGTGGGGATATTCGAAGCATCATACTCAAGGAATCCCATAGATCACTTTATTGTGCACATCCAGGTGCGAAGAAAATGTATGCAATCATGAAGAAAAATTTCTTCTGGGTAGGTATGGAGCGTGATGTAGTCCATTTCGTCGCCAAGTGCCTAGAGTGTCAAGAGGTGAAGGTTGACCACCACCACCCAACAGGCCTCCTACAACCACATGATGTTCCTATGTCCAAGTGGGAAGTCATTTCTATGGATTTCATTTTGGGATTGTTACTCACATCACATAGACACAATGCCATTCTTGTGATAGTTGATAAGTTGACCAAGAGTGCTCATTTTATTCCAGTTAGAGACACTTATGATGTCACTGATGTGGAACGTGTGTCTATAAGTGAATTCATCCATTTTCATGGGTTACCCAAGAAGATAATTTCAGATAGGGACTCCCGATTCACATCTAGGTTTTGGACAAGTTTGCAGTCAGCGTTGGGAACTCAGTTGAACTTAAGCACAACATATCATCCCGAAATAGATGGGAAAACTGAGAGAGTAAATCAGGTTATGGAAGACATGTTTAGGATGTATGTTATGGATAATCAAACCTATTGGGAGAAGTACCTACCTTTGGTAGAGTTCGCCTACAATAACAGTTTTCATAGCTCCATTGGAATGCCACCCTATGAAGCTCTGTATGGAAGGCCATGAAGGACACCATTGAGTTGGGAAAGATTAGAAGATCGAGCGATAGTTAGGCTAGAATTGATTCAAGAGATGGAGGAACAGTTGATTTAGATTAGGCAACGACTAAAGGAAGCACAAGATAGACAAAAAATTTATGTTGATGCATATAGGACTGACCAAAGTTATAAAGTGGTAGATCATTTTTTCATTCGTATCAGGCCTAATAAGAGCACCATTCGATTCAGGAAGGGGAAAAATTTGTCACCTCGATTTATAGGACCATTCAAAATCCAACAGAGAATTGGACCCATTGCCTATCGTCTCGTACTGCCACCCCACTTGCATAAAACTCATAATGTTTTTCATGTATATGTTCTACGTCATTATGTTGCTAACGAATCTCATAAACTGAATTGGAAGGAATTGTAAGTCTCGGACATGGGAACCATCATGGTCGAACCGTTACACATATTGTACCATAGGGTTTGACAACTTAGGAATCGTCTTGTAGACCAAGTTAAGGTCCAGTGGGACAATTATAGCCCATGATCTACTACTTGGGAGGATGTAGAGACCTTAAGACGAGATCATCCCTCACTTTTTTTGACCACCTCGAGGATAGGTTTCCCGAAGTTTGGGTGTATGTAATGCCACCTTTTGAATTAGACAACTAGAATTACCTAAGGCCTAATCATATTTTATTTTCTATTTTACTATGAAACTATTAATGATACACTTGAAATTTTAAGACATATGGACGTATGTGAATGTCAATTCTATGAATGTTTATCGTTATTTGAATTATGATGGATATTATGCAACCTATTTATAGCTTGAAATTTTGACATTTAAAGTTGTTGGTACGTGGATACCAAAGTGTGGATATGATTAAATGCATTTACATGATAATAATGTATAGATATGTATGAGTTTGTGTTATAAACTAATTTGCAAGTTAATGGGATATGAAATAGCCAAAGGATAATGATAATAAAGGGTTGATATCGTGAACATAGACCGAGAAACAATATGGTATGGATATTTTTATGTGAAATTATGTTGGTTCAATTACATTGCTATGATATGTGGACAAGTGTAGGTTTTCAAGTAGAAAAACTGTCTGAAATTGAAAATACAATGACAAAATCCCAGCAACACAGTGCCACTGTATGGTCCATGGTAGGGTGTTGACCCTAGTTCTATTATGAGGGGTAGAGGCATTTCCCACTATGTATCCTCTGAAACCTAAAGTCATGGGAGGATAGTGTTAGATCACACTCCCCCAGACATGTAATGATGACTACTAGTTTCCTGCCAGGGAAGCTTGGTCAAGAGAGTCGACACTCCCACTTACGAGTTCTATCTTGAGTTAGGTCAATATAGTTGACGCTCCAAGATAGTCCAGTAGAGGAAGGACATGGATGGAAGATGGAAGTAGGTTAGGGATGAAGGATGACTAGATGTAGTTGAGAGTGTGTGGAATTTTCACCTTATAGTAGAATTTGTTGATTTCCTCTAGTTCATATATATATATATATATATATATATTTATATATTCTTAACTGAACTACAATTATCTAAGTGAATGTTGCTTGTGCTAAATTATTATAATTGAGAGATTTTGCAAACATTTTAAATGGTTTACTATCCTTTATGAAATGAATGGTCTTGCTGATTAGATTGGACACATACAAGAATTACATTAGTTGTGATAATTATTATCATTAGTACACATGCAAGTCCTATATGTGCTAGCTACGCATGCATGCCTTGCAAACGTACACTAGTATGTATAAGTGTTTTAAATTGATGATCTTACTTATTTAATCTGGATGTACGAATCATGGTTTATTTCCTTGTATTGTAAATTACTATAACTTCAGGACGAAGTTTCTTGAAGGGTGAGTGTATGTAACATCCCAACATTATTAATTAATGATTGTAATTTATTTAGGGTAAGTTAGATTAATTATTTAAATAATTAGATTGAATCTTTTATTATTTTATTATTAGAAAGGTAGGTGAAATAATTAATGGGGGGATAAGGTAGATGTGAATAAAATGTGGGGAGGATTCAAGAGAGGGGATAGGAAAGGAGGTTGGGAAGGGGAGAAGGGGATCGAGAGAGGAATATAGGATTAGAGAAGGAAATGGGAGAAAGGAAATTGGAGGGAAATTAAAGAATAGTTAGGGCTAGTGGACTGGTTGCTAGGATTTTGGGATCGAGGGTCAGGGAATCTAATTTCCTGGAGCTAGGGAGCCGGAGAAGCTTTGTTCCTAGCTAGCTGGGAGGAAATAGTTTCAGGTAGGCAGTTTCAGGAAAGCATCCATGCAAGCACTTTCAACAAACATTTTCAGCAGGACGACCTTCTTCTTCAAGAGATACTTATGAAATTATTATCTTAGTTATTATTTTTGTACTAAATTCAAGAAATTTCAAGTTATAGAATTTATAGATATACTATGTGATGTTTAGATTTTGTTGTTAAATCTTGCAACCAAAATGAAAGAAATCCCCTATCATGGTTAAATAGAAATATATATTTACTCTAGTTTTAAAGCCTTTCTAGTTGCTACAAGACTGATGAATGATGTATTGCGTCCATATCTATATTCATTTGTTGCAATCTATTTGGATGATATAATGGTTTATAGTGTTACCTAGGAGGAGCACATCTCACATCTCATGCAAGTGTTAGAGACTTTTAAGAAACACCAATTGTTGGCTAACCTCAAGAAGTGTGAGTTTTCTCAACAATATTTGGTATATTTTGGGTATGTGATTGGTGAAGGGGAGCTCAATATAAATCCTGCAAATTTGGAGGCCATCAAGAAATGGCCAGTTTCTACAAATTTCAATGAATTTAATATTTTTTTTGGGGTATCACAATACTGCGAAAGTTCATAGCTTCATTTTCAACGGTAATTGCACCACTCCACACCATAACAACGAGTGGTAAGTGTTTTTAATGGGGGAAGAATCAACAAAAATATTTCAATGAGATGAAAAGAAAGATCAGTCAAACAACATTTCTCACATTAACAAACTTGCAAAAGCCTTTCAATGTAGAGACATATGCAAGTGGGTATGCCATGGGAGTAGTTTTGATGCAAGGAGGAAGGTCTGTATGCTATCATTATGAAATATTTCATGGGGCAGTTCTCATCTAACCTACCTATGACAAGGAACTCTATGCCCTCATTCAAACTTTCAAGAAGTGGAAGCACTATTTGATGGGAAAGGATACCATCATCCACACATATCACTAGCCACTACAATATTTGCAGGCTCAAAGTAAGCTACAACAAACTAGACATTACGAGTGGATGGTGTTTTTAAAGCAATTTCATCTAGTCATGAAGTACAAGAAGGGAAACCCAAGCAAGTTGGCAGACATGCTTTCAAGGCCATCCACATCCAAGATTACAACTTTGATAACTCTTATGCACATGGAACCTTTTACCCATGATGCATGAAAAGAGGCATACACAAAAGATGAGGACTTCAAGGAGGTGTTTCAATAGCTACAGGGCCAAATTCATATAGAAGAAGGTGACGAAAAGGATGACTATCATTTCCTGAATGGGTTACTCTACAAGATCCACAAACTTTGTGTCCTTGAAGGTGAACAGTTACAACTTATCAGAGAGGATCACACCTCCAAGGTTGTAAGACATTTTGGTGTTGGGAAGACAAAAGACAATTTCCAACTTACAGAGGTATGTTTACTAGCCTACAATGCAAGAAGATGTAGCACGATATATTATAGGATACATAATTTTTTGTGCCAACAATCCAAGTAACAAGAAGGAAGGTCTATACCATCCATTACATGTACCCGCTCGACCTTGGGAAAGCATTTCCATGGATTTTGTAGGAGGTTTACCAACAACCAGGAAGGGACATGATTATCTATTTTTGGTAGTTGACATGTTCAATAATATGTTCATTCTCATGCCCTGCAAAATACCATGAAAGGACAAGAAGCATCAAACATGTTCTTTGAACATGTCTAGGCGCACTTTGGGATACCAGGGAGCATAATCTCAAACATGGATATTGGATTTCAAAATACATTTTGGACTACATTGTGGAACAAGATGGACACTAAGTTAAATATATCTACAACATTCCATCCACAGACAAATGGGATGATAGAAGTAGTCAATAGGACTTTGGTGCAACTTTTGAGGGGTTACAATCAAAAGCATCCAAAGAATTGGGATGAAAATTTGATCTACATACAACACTCTTATAATAGAGTAGTCCACACTTCTACTAGTAAGCCACCTTTTGAAACTTTCTTTGGATATTTTCCACCTTCACCCTTGGATTTTGTATATGGAAAACAAGGAGGAGTGAGGGAGGACCTCACATGAGATGCATCGAGAGAAGAAAAATTTGTTGAGAAGATTAGGTAAATCCATTTGTAAGTACAAGAGACGCTGAAAAAGTTAGGAAAAATACAAGGTGAGACATGATCAACATAGAACTGAGAAGTCATTCAAAGTGGGAGACAGAGTTTGGCTACATCTGACCAAGGAAATACTATAGGGTTCTAGTAAGAAGATCAAGGCTCTATGGTATGGAACTTTCGAGATATTGGAGAAGGTGGGAGATAACGCCTACAGATTCGGTCTACCCCCATACATGTGCATTTACTTAGTAGTGAATGTGGAGAATCTCAAACTCTACGAGCCTTCTATGTTGGATCGCAAGGTGGAGTAGGTCCTACCTTCCATAGAGGACTTAGCACCAGATGCTCAAGCAGAGTGGATAGAGGACACCATTTTGTAGAAGTGGTCCAGAACTACAAAACATGGGTAGCATGACCTTTGACAGATTGGGTTGATAGGACAACTTCCAAGAAAAACAAAGTGGTACTCTAGGGAGAAGGTAGAGGAAACATTTCCTCACCTCATTCAGTAAATATTTTGGGGATCAAAATCCTCCCTAAATGGGGATGTGTGATCCATATTGGATCATTATATTATTTTTCATCTATCTCGATGCTTTAGAGTGGAATTTTTTTGAGGAATCGACTTGCAGGGTCATTTTAATGGCATGTGCTAGTTTGGAAAATTAGGGTTTGAAACCTTCCAAATCCATTTTGAGGCATCACGTGACATTTTTTGGGGTCAAAAATTTGATAGATTTATCTAGACCCGCTGACACTATTCTACACATTGATACCTTTCCAATGGTGGAAAAATAATTTCAATTAGCATTCATATGAAAAAGTTATGCCTCCTACAAGTTGACCTACCATGTTGACCACCATGGTATGAGTGGATGCCACATCAACCCCTATTATTCATGCATATGGGGCTAACCACATATGAAATTTCAAGAATATTCTAGAAGGTCCAAAACCTTATCACAATTGAGGGTTGAGGAAGTCAAAATCCTACCCCTAGATGGATATCGGGCGATGTCAAATGCTGGGTCACTAAGAGAAGGGGTTCCATTCTTTAGTATTGTATTTGTTCCATAGTTGAGAAGAGCACCTAGGAGTGGTATTTTGAGAGCATAATAAAGGAGGAGATATTCTGTAGTAGCCATACATGCCATAAGGTCAAAGGAAACTCCACAGAGAGTGTCTATTTCTTTGTACTCTCATTTGAAGAAAAGAGAGTAGAACGACCTCACCTTCTAGCTGAGTTTTCCCTCGTATTGGCTTTCCGAGGTTATATCTTGTGCTTATTTGTGGATGGTGTGCGAGTATTATTTCTTTCCTCTATTTTTCGCATTTAAACTATTTCATACATTTTAAGTAGAAAACCAGTAATTAAAGAATCTAATATCTAAAGGAAATTAGTCTTCATAGTAAAAATTTCAATATTTTGTTAGATTTGTTGCGATGAACTTTCTAGTGGAATATCCACGACAATTTATAGATCATCTTTGGTGGCATATCTTTTGGCTCATGGAGCACTTCTTTGTATGCCAGTAAAATAACTTTCAACTGTTGTCATTGTTTTTTTGTACATCCTTCTAAGGTTGATTTCACCTGCACTGATTTAGTGCCTTTATCATTCATTACCTAGAAGAGTAGTGCATACTTCTTCCGGTGATCAATCTCTTAGCTTGGTGGGTACATACTAAAGAGAGCTTAAATTTTCCCTTATGTTATTAATGATAAAGGATTTACCATCCTTGATTAGGTAGCATTGGTTGATCCTTCTCATGATGATCATATCACTTGTATACATATAAGAGCTACCAAACAACACGTCACATATATCAAAGGGTACTACATTTATCTCTATTTCATCAAGAAAATTTGCACTAATAACAAATCTTAGCTTACACTAATTGGTAACTTTCAACTATACATCCTTGTTCACCCATCCCAAGGGGTATGGATGTGGATCATCATGTACTTGTAATCCAAGCTTACTTACCAAGGCCTTTGCAATGAAGTTGGCTTGTAAATTATAATTGAACATAACATCTACTTTGGTCTTCTTGACTTTAATCTAAATATGGAAAATATTAGTCATTTATTTTTCCTCACTAATTTGGAGGCTACTCATGCTCACCTCTTATATTATTGCGTAGGAAATCTTCTCATATTATACATTTTAGGTTCTCTCTACTTGGTTCCCCCTTCTTGTTTACTCCCTTCTTGGAATCGCCTTGTTGGTCAGGGTGCTTGAACGACTTGGCACTCCTTTTTCTTTGCCTAAATGCACTATGCCCACACAAGCCTTGTTAATAGAGCCTTGTTAATAGTCTTGAGATATAATAGAATGACTTGCCTCCTTATATGACTATGTATGTCATCTACATACTTGATGACTATATCCAAGATTTTGGGAAAAGTTCTCAAATAAATGACTTGCTTTCTAAACTTTGTAGTGTATTCTTATACACATTGTGCTTATCTTTGCGAATGTTAGTTCCATTGAAACCTCCCATTTTCTTCACATGTAATGAGATAACATTGGGACTTGAGGAGCTATTTAAATACCTCCCACTTTGTCATTGGTGGTATCCTTCCAACATAAGTATCTTGGTGTAGCTTTCCCACCAAGTCTTAACATGACCCTACAATTTTAGTTTGACAAATGATATCTTCTGTGCCTACTCTCTTACATTATGTACATCGAAATTGTTGAGATAATGCCAATTGCATTTATCCTCCAAGTTGTGTTTATGGGATGATGTGAGGACACTTAATGTAAATCCATCTTTATCCTCCAAGTTGTGTTTATGGGATGATGTGAGAACACCTAATGTAAATGTTGGGTATGTGTTATATTCTTTGCATGTGTGTGTGGGTGCGTCGGATAGGACAACTGCGTCTGACGATCCGTACAAACTAGGGCTCTGTCGTTGCACCGGGCGCTTCCTAGGGGGGTCCCAGGGGGGCAGGTATGCCCCCCCCGGTTACGCGCGGTTTTTGCTATTTTTAGCGGATTTTGCTATTTTTAGCTGATTTGTAAATTAATCCCGGATTAAGGGATTAGGGTTTTGGTATCTACGGAATACCTAAAAACATTGTATATATTGTATGGAGAATGGTGAAATTCAATATAATGAAAAAGAAAGGTTTTCCCGGTTGAGGGTTTCCGGTAAAGATCTCTGTGTATTATGTGTATGAGCCATTGATTAATTTCTGTATTGCTTAAGAATATATATGCATTGCTTTACTTCGCAGGTTTAAAACTTACATTATGTACATCGAAAGGCATTTTTCCTGAAAAGAAGTTTCCTTACTATTCAATAGAATTAAAGGCAACTTTCCAATAGATATAGTGAAACTAGGCTCAAAGCCATTACAACATACTAATTATGAGCTTAACATGTTATTTTATGGGAATTGAACCCAGATGGAGAGAATAACAATCATTCCTCACAACCACCCAAGCTAAACCCTCGAATAACATGCACAATATACCCACATTGCATTGTGCCCTTTGTAACCTTTGTAATCTTTGATTAGGTGTGTTTTTGAACACCACCGTTCCACTAAGTTACCATGGGTTCATTTGAAACCCTAACATGTTATAAGATTGGGCCGAGCCCTGCCTTGATGGAAGAGAGGTCTTTCAATATTGGTGGCTTGTCATTTCAATGGCTGCAGTGTAAACGCTGATATGGACCTGTTCATAGCATAGAGATTGCTCGTTGTGGCTCTAGATTCGATCCTTGCTCTTGATTTGGGCATATAATCGTTTTGAAGATCGACCTGAACCTAGATGAAGTCGTACTTTCTGATCTTCATGCTGAGGATATAAATAAGCATCTCTCTCCACTTTACCGTCGCAAACGAAATAAGGTGATCACTGCAATTTCAGGAAGAAACGAAGAATGGATTCTGCGTCTTCAGCTGATAAAGAAGCTCTATCTATGATCGATTCATTATAGGAGGGGGAGATGGATCATTTACAACGTGGATGCTCTGATCTGAGGCCGTCGGTGCATTTTTTGTTCATCGTGATTTATGGAATTGACGCCATGGATGCATTGAAGCAGTGAAGTGTTGTTACTAGTTTTAACAACATATGGTGCATATAGTGGTGTGATAAGGCCATGGACAACTGTACGCGTGCATTGGTGAAAGGCCACTGGAGCTGAGGAATTTGCGGACGCAATTTCTTATTGTAAATCTTGAACCTGAGCTTCTCAGCTTCATTATGTCACTTGAATTGTTCTTTCCCTCAGTGAATACGTCGTTCGCACTTCATCTATTGACTACTCTCCTATCATTTTATTTCGTTCATACTATGGCATCTACTTGTCAGATTGTGGCCACTCCTGTAGCTGCGACCATTCTCACACCTGCAAATAGGAAGTGAGCTTTTCGGGCTTCAATCTGAAGAGACCGACTGCCACTGCGTGGGATAAAGTGTCGCCCTACCGCAAAGGACGTGTGAAATAGGAAGTGAGTTTTTCGGGCTTCATTCTGAAGAGACCGACTGCCACTCCGTGGGATAAAGTGTCGCCCAACCGCAAAGGAAAAAGAAAAACAATCGCCAACATGTATGAAGATTCGTGGTGGGAATCGAAGAGAATCTAAGGACTACCGCTATAGATCCAAGCAGTGTTGAATTGTGGTTAGGTTTAGGTTTAGGTTTTGGAGAGTGGTGAACTTTCTTCCATCTTGGATGGTGGGTGGGGTAGCATGATTGTTATGCTTTCCACTTAGGTTTAATTTGGGCTATTGATATGTTTGTCAGTTTTAGGTTACTGTTAAATTATAAGTTGGGTTGACATTAGCCTAGGGATTATAGTGGCAGCTAGATCTAAAAAATAACTAGCACAACCAATGTTTACAGTCGCTGATGAACGCCGAAAGGCTGAACTTATGGAGGAGGCAACCGGGCAGTTCCCGGAAATCCTAGGCGCCTACGAAGTCTTATACGATCTCCGCGAACGTTCCTGGTATGATTCTCACCGATCCCAAATCCTCCACGCTTCAGCTTTATCATCCTCCACGAAAAGATCTGCTTCCTCGTCCGCTAAGAGAAATTCCGCTTCCTCATCCTCCACGAAAAAACCCGCTTCCGACTGTAAAATGGAACGTGCCCACAGCCAGAATATGAATTGCGCGGACAATGATTAGGTAAATGTTAAAAAGTAAACAGGTTAACTGATGCATTAAAAAATACAAGGAAGTTATGAAGAGTAAATCACATTCATTGATTTGGGAGGACGACTAAGAATATGCCAGCATCTTCAATTGTTAGCCATCAGATTAAAATTTTAGATTAAAAGGTGATTAATTGTGCCCATTGTTAATAGGTATACGCCTTTCGGCGTAATAAATTAACAAGTTTTTCACTATTAATAATCTTTTATCCATTGTCCTTAAAATTTTGTAATTCTTCAAAGTACACAAGTAATTGTTTGAGATGATATTGATGGCCTTTTGCTTATGCTTAAATATGAAACAAATACTTCATATTACTCTTTGCGGGGCTTCATATATAATGGAAACCCTTAAGTTTTTTACATGTCATTGAAAACTCCATTAATATGTTGACAACCACATTAATATGCATTGAACCATGATCGTGGTGATCACAATTGTCTAAGGTTGTGGAAGTGGTAGCAATGCCCCAATACATCTCATGCTCAAGATTCACTTTGACCACATAAAACCCCTATTTGTAGAGGAGTTCTTCTTTCACTGGCGCTGGTCCAATAGGCATTGTTTCTTTCACTAGATAATCTTCATAGTCATCAGAATCAACTGTTTAACGAACAATATTGCCCACTTCTGAAGAAGCATATATGGTTGTTACATAAGGAACCAACCAAAATGAAGCTGTGAGGTACACGAGCCTACTATAGAGACGACTTCAAAGGAGGAAGGCGAGGTACCCGATTTTCTTTCTTTTATCAACGTTGACCATGGTTTTTTCTTAAATCTTTCTTGGTATGGGGGTGTGAAAGAATTTCTAGTGAATGGAGAGTAGTTGAACTACTTTTAGAAAGCATGATGGGTATACGGGGAATCATTGCCATGCCTACCTTCCTAAGAGCATGCCATTCATCAGTGAGGTTCAAATGAGAAGGGTTGGGCCTTACCTTCATATGCATAGCTCAGGTAGGTTAGGTAAGGTACTTCTCATTGGTTAGATTTTGTTGAGCTCTCAACACTCCCCTAAGTTTTGAGCAAAACTTGGCAACCCTCCATTTTCTTGTAAAATATGAAAAGATTTTCTTTTGGACTTAAACTAACCATAGTTCCTCATTTCCTTGCACCTGGATCACCCTTTTAAATGGTTAATTTCGATGAACATTCATGTTCTACTTGATTTTTGACTTGTTTTCTTCACTTCCTTGAGCTTAATTCCTCAATTGAGTTTGGTTTTCTCCCTTTGAACTAAGTTTCCATTTTTCAAATTCCTTCTTTTATTTTGTTCAATGCATCCTTCCTCGATCTTCTCATTGGGATTGATTTTCGAGTTGGGCCGTCCTTTCATATACTTTGAACTCTCTGAAATTCTTTCCTCTACGTGAACTTTTATTTTAACCTTTTCCCCTTCATCCAAAAATTCTTTACTTGCTTTTGAACTTTGAACTCGATGATATTTTCCTTGGCCCAATTTGGCAATTGGCCATGATGGCCAAATTAAGCCCTCTGTTGTAAAATCACCCGAACCCCTAGTTCTCGTTTAGGCTGATGGGGTGTCAAAATTTTGATTTTCCAACTACTTCATTTCTCCAATTAGACCTCGTAGATTGATTCTTCTTGTCTAAATCTTTCCAACGACTGTAGCCATGCTCAATTTTGAGCTCTAGATAAAAAATTACAGCCCTCCAAAGTTTTTGGGCTTTCTACCCTCAAATCCACCTTAATGCCACGTGGCATCCATGTGGCACCCTGGTACATGTGTCACTTGTCATGGCACTAATGTAGCGCAGACATGGCAACTGATGTGGCATCTACCACCTGTCTCCTTGGTTAATGTCTGATTGGCCTACTAGATTAATGGCTCCAATCTATTCAAAGTCCTTCTATATCGTCAGAGTTACCCCATCGGAGTATATCCACAAGTGGATTTTCGCACACTCCGATGAACGGTTCGGATTTATCACCGATATATTACCACCTTCATTAAGAAGTATTCCCCTTTAGTGCAGTGTGAGTGTTGAGTGTGGTTTCCAAACCACTCCTGTGGTTGAACTGTGCCTTTAATCCCTGTCACGTGTCCTTTGGTGGTAATTAAATTACCACTCGTGTGGGTTTACTTTATGCTATATCTCGATAACTTTAAGTGTGCGTTATCAACATGGATCGTTAATTCTTCGTTGATCAATGATCAACATTTAATCCATGATTCAATGGTTCCTATACATGGGAATTTGATCCAACGATTATCATTCATCGATGGAAGGATCTGATGGTGGGATAGGATCTTGCCTCCCGTCCCAAGGGTTTAACGCCAACATGATATATGAATTATGAGCTACCACATGTTCTTATCTGGACACACTGGCACCCCTCGTCATCCTGACGTCACTCCCCTTATCTTTGCTTAAGCGGAACCCTACGTGGCATCCGAGTTGGCGATCAGGACACATGGCCCTACCCAAATCTACCACCTGGATTGACACGTGGCACTCAGGCCACATCATATTTCTCCCCCTCAAAGTGTCAAACACATTGCTAGATGGCACAATAGTCACATGACACGTATACCCTCCATGTGAACTGTCATGGTGTACCTGTAATCACTGATCTCTGGCACGTCCTTTCGGGTGTTGACACCTATCCTCTGTGTGTTGAATGGGTTCCATCATCCCTATCAGTGTACTGTCACCTTCCTCTCGGCCTCATCCAAATGGGACCCACCAAGATCTACGATCAGGATTATCTTTCAGCTGGGCTTCGATTGATGACCAGGGTTACTCCTCAGAGTCCCTCCTTCAAAGTGTTTTTGTGACCGCTCGACAATTCCCTCCAAAAGTCAACTCTGAACAAAATCTTTTCAATGGACTTCGCTTTGATATACTGGAAACTAGATCCAACGGTGGTATATCTTCTACCTCCATGCTCTGATGGATCGATGAATCTAGTCAGTTCGAGGTCTTATTCCATCCTAACCATGGACTACTTCGAGGGATGCTCTATGATCAATGGTCACGATCGCTCCTCCTTACAATGTAACAATCAACAATAAAATCACCTTTCCAAGGGCTTGAACTCGACAGGGACCCACCCCCTATCACCTCGACCATTTATAGGCTTCCACGTGTCTTCCTCGTACACGTAGGATCTTTTCGTCAACGTGACGTCAACACATCGCCACCCATCCTCTGAATCACATCTAATGGTTTCCACACTGATCAACGATTGCGGTCACTCTAAAATATTCTTCGATGGATCGATGACTCTGGTTAGTTCGGAGTCTAATCCCCACCTAACCCTAGAATACTCTGATGGTACCACAACGATCAACAATCACGATTGATTCATTGTGCCAAAATCGATGTCGAAGATTCTTTCTGAGGCAAAGCACTGGATTTCATATGTTTAAGAGTTTGTTCCAGGACTTAACCGATTCAAAATTTCTCCAATAATTTTCCAAGGTGCACTAGGCCTTCTAGCATCTATAGAAACCTTTCCAATCCATCCAAGGCTCTCATACCTCACCGTTTTACATGGAGGATTTACTTCTAGCAACCTTCCCGTAAAAGGATCGGGCGTATCCAACCTGAGCTATGCAAGGTTTCACCAATTAACAACTCTGAAACCTATATGTTATATGGAATACTTTGCATACAAGAAGGAGTATACAATATCTCAACAATAAGTGTATATATAGGTATTTATATGCAAGTAAACATGGTACATAACACGTACTAATTACATATACTTTGCTCATGCACATATTGTATAGTCCTAGGATTTTTGGTAACAAATATGTTGAAGTATAATTCCAAAAGTCCATTGCCCATAACATAAAATGCATAATTACAATGGAAAATAGCCATGACAAATAACCCATGACTACAGTTAATGTACCATTTAACAATAGTATGTTGAAATATAAATAACAAAACAAATACCCATCAAAGGATTACATAATAATTCATATAGTAATCAAAACAAACACATGGTGAAGACTTATCTGATATAAATAGCCACCAACTGCATGCAGACCTCCGAATTTCCTCCCAGCCTTAGACTCTGCTGCCCACAAATTGACAGCAGGTCACCCTTGAGTTGGGTTTTAAACTCCACTTGGAAAGAAAAACCTATCCAGACAAGGTCTCTCAACAACAATGGTAAGATTTCAGGTGCCAATTTTAACAACCAACCTATAGTCACTAATTCCCCACATGCTTGTCCTACCCAGGAAGTGTGCCCCTTTGGTTGCCCCACTTCCCTTTCGGGATTCAACAATAAGTCAGACATGAAGTCTCAGAGTGCTGCAGCTTGGCACCTCGGGAAAACAATTCCCAACAATTCTCTCACCTGGAGAGAATGCTTACGGGCCTGACAACCCACCTCTTTAGCACACACAAGCCTGAAAACCTACCTCTTCAACTTGTTTACCAACAAATCCCACCTCAAGCGCCCCAAGAAAATGTGGAGATGACAACCAATACCTCCAACAATAGTAGGGAAACGATACCCAAGATGGAGAGCATGATCGAATGATGGGGTGATTGAATGAATAATTGAGATTCCCCTAACTTTCCAAACCTAGGTATGCTATCAATAGCTCAGTAAACATGAGCATTTCCCCCCAAAAAAACAAAAAATGAAGGAATGACTGAATGAATGGTATCATGCACTAAGCTTTCCCAATATATTTGCATGTTCATGAGATGACACTTGTCACCCCACAAACCTCTCTTGCACCCACTAGGTGGTTCGTTCCCTTTCTTTGAGAAGTTAGGATGACTAGATGTATTCTATCAAGTCACTTTAGGAATATTATTAAAATATTCCCTTGGCCTAGGCTCCCTAGGCTTAGCCCGCTTCGTATACTCTTAGTTCCCTTTTCCTTCTAATGGAGTTTACCCCCCCTTACTCTTTCGTCAGATCGGTCTGCAACAATGGTGTGACTTTATTATTATTTGAGTGTGTGATTACAAAATACGATGTTAAGCACAGTGGCCTTTTAGCATCTAAACTCTTTATCTTAATAGTCACATAGGCACTCAAGCCCATAATATTTTAGTTCACCAGCCTGTGAATATATATATATACAACTGGGGTCAACCTGGGGTATTACATTCCCCTCCCCCTTATTTATGCACCATCCTTAGTGCAGTATATATATTGTACGATAACAAATCTTCAAAATCTCCGTGCCTTGGCTACTTGAGCTTGTTATCCTTCCTATCCTGTCTTCATACTTCAACTAGAAGTCTGTTTCCTCTATTTTATAGAGCCACTTTGGTAAGAGTTCAACTCAGTGTAACATTCTTGCTCTGACTCTTCCTTATTGCACTCACCCTTTTAGGCTCATGCATCCCTTCATTGTTACACAATCCTTCAACGATCCATCTTGCCAGTAGTGCTTGTGCTAATGCTTGTGGATGTACCTATGCACACATCAACAATTCAAATCTTACCAAGTGACATGCTAGTGCTTGTATGTTGCACACATCAAGTCGACATTGAGGCTCAACAACAAGAGCATCTTATAAACCCATTGAGGACACAACATGTCACTTCAAGGATTTGAACCTAGATGGGAAGGGTAACAATCATTCCTCCCAATCACCCAAGCTACATCCAATGGACTTATATATATATATATATATATATATATATATATATATAAGGACTCAAAACTTAGGACTAGTCAATAGTAATAAGATCTAGAGCTCTTTGATGGTGAACCATTGAGCAATATCTAAACTTGGTTGGAGCTATTGATAGGTTTCACTTTATCTTTACTATAGTGTGACATAATCACCATAATGTAACTTCCTCTAATACCCTCAAATAATTATTACTCCAGTTTAAGTGATAGACCAATCATGATTAATGAGAATACTCTCCATTAATTGAGACCTATAAATCATGAATACTATATTCACAACAAAAATTAACAAAAATATATATAATACAATACATAACCATGGAAAAAATAAATATAAAACTTAGCAATTTTAAAAAGAAATCGCCATAATTTTTTTTACCATTAAGTGTGAAATTTAAATTTATACCCTGCTAGAAATTGATACTTCGTTTTTATTACCAACTTTTTTTTATAGCCTGCTAGAAATTGATAATTCATTTTTATTAGCAAGTTCCCTCAGTGGTAAGATTTGAAATGTCATCTAAGATTCATGGTAGGATTGGAAATGTCAGCTAAGATTTATATCCGTGTATTTTTGTTCACAGAAGTACATATGATATATATTCCCAGTGTCTTTTTATTCACAGAAGTACTTATGAAGTACTGATACTGGCCCCTTAAGCTTGGGGCTACTAGGTCCCTCGTCTTCAGTGTTGGGTTATCAGAGACTGTGCAGATGCTACTGGGCAAAAGGCTGTCTGGAATGGCTCAAGGGAGGTGAGTCAGAAACGCACTCCTAAAAGGTTTCAAACCAGATCAGAAACTCTCGACACAGTACGTACCTGTGGGGTGTGACGTCCTGTTATTTTAACATAAATATCTATATTACCCCAGGATACAGGGCACTATCTTGATCAGTAATGTTGGAAGTATGTCGACAAATTTCTTCATAAGTTCACATATGTACATGCATGCAATTATGTTAATGCACATGTATGAAATCTATCTATGGATTGTTCCTGTAACTATGTGATCTATTCATGATCAGTTTGTGTAGTGAGTGTGTGAGAGTGTGTAGTGAGTGTGTGAGAGCAAGAGGTAATATTGAGGTGTTGTGTGAATGAGAGGAGAGGATGGTTGTATGCTTGGGTTGACTCTTGTAATTATCCCTTGAATAAAAAAATACCTATTATCATTACCCATGATTTTTTTCCTCATTAAATTTCCACATAAATAACTGTATCAATTATGAATTTGCTATTCTTAATTTAATATATGTTTGATCTCACATGTATGTTTATGCTCTATTTTACTTCACCTGCTCAACAAATAACATCACAAAGCCGAAGAGACATCGCAGATGCGTTGCGAGGGCCAATTCTATGTACTCTTATAAAACAAATTAGCCAGGATTAATATAATATGTCGATCTGCAGGTACTAGTGTTCTCAAATGGATTCCAGTGAATTGAAGTTATAGATAATCCACCATGGACAAGAAAACAAGGACATGTAAAATGCAAATTGCACTGTACCTTTCCGCTCTTGCACAGGCCTAAAGTTGAAAACATAGGGCAAGATTCACGATGATTCATAGCTACACTGTAGCTCGTTCATATTAAAATTTCTTCATGAAAGCTTCAGCCAAACATCTACATAGCACCGATTTATTTTATATTTTAAAATAGAAAAAAAAAATTATAACGCTACGAAATGGAAGGTTTAGGGTTTTAAATCCAGATGGCACTCATGGAGCGATGGTATTTGGGTTTTGGATTTTAAATATTTTGTTGCACAACAGGATATACTATGGCCAATGGTTGGTATACTTCGGAGACGGAATTGCTTGAAAGCTCTGAAACCACACGAAGAGAAATAAACATATATAAATATGTTAAAGAAATAAAATAATCAATTAAGAATTTAGTAACACATAAATCATGTACTAGAAAAATAGTCAAACCAGTCAATTTGACCAATTTCTTGACTATGATCAAATGAGCCTTTACAACTCAATTCTCAGTTCATTACAATGGAGTATGGTTAACTTTTTAAAGGTTTTCATAAAATGTAATCTATGAACTCTAAAACCACTATAATCATCAAAACTATATACCCAAAACTTATTTAATTAATCAAACCCTGAAACCTTTTAAGCTAACTAATCTCTTAACCCTGACCAAATAAGTCTTCACAACTCAATTCTCAGTTCATTACAATGAAATATAACTAACTTTTTAAAGGCTTTCATAACATGCAATCTATGAACTCTAAAACCACTATAATCACCAAAATCATATACCCAAAAACTGTTCACTTAACTTTTATTTTTAACTAAATATCCAAATACTTTATACACATTATAAATATAATTTTTTTCCTTATTAAAATGAAAAATTACAATTAAAACTCCCCAAAATTTGTTCTTATAACTTTTGTTTTTAATTAAATATCAAAATACTTTGACCTAAAAGCAATTGGCAATGGGCACATTTAATGATCTTTTAACTTTAAATCTTAATTTTATGGCTAGCGATTGAAGATGTTGGCATATTTTTAGTCGTCCTCCCAAATCAATGAATGGGATTTACTGTTCATAACTTCTTGCATTTCTAAATTCATTTGATGAACGGTGAACACGTTCATAACTTCCTTGCATTTCTAAATTCATTTGATGAACGGTGAACACGTTTGAATTGCACGTATGTATAACTGGTATGTGAGCCGCTAAGTCGCGGCTGGTGAGCGCGGAAAGCTGCGGCTGTTAAAAACGCAACGCCGAAAGGATTGGGGACGACCGTTGGTGATGCAAGCATAGAAACGTGGCCACCAGAAATAGTCAGCAGAAATATGAAAAACCTTAATACCTGTGCGAATATTTTAATATTTTTTAATCAGGTAAAAGTGACAATAAGTTAGTGAACACAGTAATTTTTAAACACGATTAGGTAAATGTAAAAAAGTAAACATATAAAAAAGGATGTCTTTATAACAGCTAGGAAGTTAATGGATGAAATCAGAGCCATTCATTTATTGTGATTACTAAGATTATTCTAGGCATATTTAATCTAGTTCATAGAACCTAATAAATGCGAAGATAAATGGCCAAATTGTCTGAAGTGGAGAAAAAAAGTTGTGTATCTAGTTGAGATCGATGTTCAGGGTTATATAAAGAGAAGAGTAACTGCTGAATTGGATTAATATCAAAGTTTGTCTGGCCATAATGAAAGCGCCAGAGGGAGTCTGCTGGCGTTTGTAATCTACTCAGTTCACATGTTTGTTGTTTTTCTTCACTTGCAGGCTCGTTTCTGGAATTCCCGATTCCATCAATCAGTGCTTCACTCGGCTGAGCCTCGGTTCTTCACTCACTCCTCAACAGAACACAGTTTTCTTGGTTTCTCCCAATGAAACATTTTCTGCTGGATTTTATGAAGTGGGTAAAATTGCTTATGCTTTTGCCATATGGTATACTCAGACACGCAACCGAACAGTGGCCCGGGTGGCCAACTGTTATCCGTTCTGTTCGCTTGTTGGATATTTACAGACACGCAACCGAACAGTGGCCCGGGTGGCCAACTGTTATCCGTTCTGTTAGCTTGTTGGATATTTACAGCTGCATTGTAATACAACAGGCAGATGGACACCCAATCCTACAGAAAACGTAGAATACATTGGAGCTCTAAGCCGGAATAGAAGTTATGTAAACTCAAGCGTTCAAGAAGATATTGTACATGTTCATGTTGTATGTAATTGTAATAAGTGTAAATTTTACTGTAAGTTGAAACTATATTAATATATTATTTCATTTTAAAATTTTAATTAGAGTTTCTGTTAAAATTAGGCTTTGTTTGTAAAAGGTAAGGTTTCTTTGTAAATGAAATAGGTCAAAAGAGAATTAGGGTCTGTTTAAAACATATGGTTACTCGGTTGGTTGAATGCTATTAACGATAATGAAAATTCACTGTTCTTAACAATTGGTCCTGGATACTTTTTGATCATATTTTCTGCTTTATACTTCTTTCTTTGGCGTGGATGGGGAAGCAAAGCAAGCCACGTTCCATAGGGGGGCTCTCTAATGCTTATGTTCGGTATTGAGTGTAGTTCGGTATTGAGTGTAAGGAGGATGCCGGGTGTGGGCCAAAGGTTCAGTCAAAAAAGAAATCTATCCAGTCCAGGTAAATTGAAATATGTCTTTTAGTGTTTCAGGTGTTAATCCGCCACAATTATGTGGCTGTGCTAGTAAATATAACTTTTTTTCTTATTAAAATGAAAAATTACAATTGAAACTATTTTTTTTTTTGATTAAGATGTTTTAATAACATTTCAACCATTATGATTGTTTTTCCTTTTCCAAAGTGTCATGTACATATCTTCAAAGATCCCCAAAACAGCTGATATTGAGCATCAGTACATATTAACACATATACTTTCCTGAACTTTTTAATGATTAAATGATTTATTTATTTATTTACATAAACAAGTTACATAAATAGAAAGTTGTAATCAAGAGAAGACTAATTGAATTTAAAAAATTATAACGGAGAAAAAGCTAAATTTAATGATTAACAGCTGATATTGAGCATCAGTACATATTAACACATATACTTTCCTGAACTTTTTAATGATTAAATGATTTTTTATTTATTTACATAAACAAGTTACATAAATAGAAAGTTGTAATCTAAGAGAAGACTAATTGAATTTAAAAAGTTATAACGGAGAAAAAGCTAAATTTAAAGGTGGAAGAAAAAGAATACAAAATATGTATTTTTTGCTATTTTATTTTAATGTGATTAAAAAACTCAATAATCCTACAAATAGAAAGTTTGCTCACCTAGCTGGACTGTAGTTGTCACTTTGGAAATTTGAAATAAAATTTATAGAGAAACGCGTTGAGAATCCATCCCAGGCTAGTTAAACTCTTATACCAATCCAAATTACATTTCATAAGCTTACAACTACTGATCACCCATTGACAGAAAAGAGTAAAAAAGTCCCATTTCATAAGACAACGCGCTGGATAGCTTCTTTAACGCGAGCAATGGTTTCTCTCTGGCCATTTCGTGTTTGCCCGACCTGTGCAGCAATGTAAAGCAATTATAGTTCAGTTAAAATTATAGCATACTACGGAAACTTTGTCAATGTATAAACTGGGAGACAAATTATGCACTTGAGAGTTCATGAATATTGTACTGACCTGTTGAGTTACTATTGCTTTTATGGTTGCCACAAAGTAGTTATGCTGTACCCTGGAAGATTGCGATTCATAAATCTCCAGATGAAAACTACTAAGAGTTTGCAGTATTTGGAGCAACAAGCCCTTTTTCCAACAACATTTCAACTGAAGGAGAGCCTTCTCATCATTTATTCTAAAATATATTGTATCCTCAACAGACTAACCGTACACTGCCAGCTGTACTGGACAGTTGTACTTTCTATTTCTGTCTTGCTCGAGCATATATAAGCTCAGCTATTTCCTATTGTTTGAGACGCTTCAGTTCTGTTCTGTACTTCTTCATACATTTGAATATACTATTCTTTTCTCTCTGCATTTCTC
>SNQJ01S0001454.1:224401-240824 GCA_010110895.2 Picea sitchensis
TGGTGTATTGTGGTGTATTGGTGTAACTCTTATACTATTGTTCATTGCTCATTGGATATAATTGAATGGTTTAAGTATAAGTTGGAAAAGGTTTTTAAATTGTACTTGATACTGATTCACCCCCCTCTCAGTATCAACACCATCAACAAATCAAGACATACCAAACCCTAACCTAGAACCAAGAAATGTAAACTTTGAAATTGATACATGGATAAGGTCATTAAGAACCATAATATAATATTTAAGAAACACTAGAGAGCCCTCATACCTTTCACTAGCCACATCACTAGATACCATTTTTTCTTCGATTGTAAATGCCCAAGGCCGATTATCACATATTTAAGGTTACAGGGCTAGAATGTTTAACTATTGTAGGATTGATTTAAATAGAAACAAGTTCAAAGCTATGAATATTTCAAAACAATATTTGATAACCTTGTTTATTGACTTAAGAAACAAAACACAACCTCCAGTGACAAAGAAACACATTTGCATGGACTAATGCACCTACCAAAATTTTGTAGAAAGCTAAATGAATTGGTGGTTCATGGTTTTTGAAAAACCTCCCAGCAATAATAGGGAGGTCCCTTTGTATTTCCTTAGGAAATAATGGGTTGATTTTATCTTAGGTCTCCATGTAAATTATGACCTTGGTGAATTCCAAGGGGTGGGTTATGGGTCTGCATAAGATCGATGAAATGCCATGCATGACCCATTGAGAGGGAATCCTCCTCTTAGGTGGATGCCTAACCCTCCTACCCAACATGATCCCATCTAAGAAAACATTAGCTCGACTTGAACGTCCATTCACCTTGACCCATATCCCAGTACAACATATCACATTCATAGCTTCATCCCACTAGGAGGGATATTTAGGTGATGTTGGGGGAGGGTTTAGGCCTTCAATCTTTGCAGGAAAGTCTAGCTAGGAGTGGCCATAGGGACACACTAGGTGTTCTCATCCTATTTCATGTGATCCTCATAGATGCTCGAGTTGTGAAAATACTTTCTATGGGATGATGGAGGCCACTTCACATGATAGTTTCATGGAGGAGGTTAATATATTGATCATATCTATGTCCTTCCTTGATTATATATAATTACAAATGACTACTTTTGTATATAGTTTATTGTACGATTTTTTCTATATCTAATTATTTATTGTGTACAATTTATAGGATTCGATAACAGACCTTCGACACCTCCAAATGCATCAGTGCCAATTTCTAGAACCGATGTAGCGGTAGTAACAAATTGCTCATTTGGTGTACCGCACACACATGTATTATGGAACTTTGTTTAGCCTTGCAATCATGGTGTATAAAAAAAACTTCCTTATACATAAATATATGCAAGCAAGTTTATGGATATGTGGGAACTTCATTATTTTTTGGGTACACATTCAATACTATGGTACTTTGCCGAAATCTTAAATGCAGATTCAAGTTTTAAGAAACAACAAGGAAAATACTAAAGCAAGTAAGCAATGAAATACAATGCATAATGATTTCCTAGTATTCGAGGATGATATTAAATTCTTAAGGATAGTTGTAAGAATATTTTTCTTCAAAAGTGCCAACGGGTTCTAAATGTTAAATTAATAGTGATTTGAATGACAATTATATATTCTAGGTTTTTTTGGTTTTTGAATAAAAACATACCTATAGATCAAAGAAAATTCACAGAATTAAATGAAATGAAACCAAACCAAAAAATAGCAAGGAGAAGCGATTGGAATGAAAAATGATAGAAAATGCATCTAAAATGAGGATTGAAGGATATCCTCAAACATATGACATGTATGTTGTAGTCTATAACCAAATAACCATACTAAATCAATTCACTATTCTAGTATTTCTCTAAGGATTGACCTAAGGTATTCACATGTGTGAACAATGACTAGAAAGAAGACACTAATTTAGGTTAAGAAAGATATTGTGAATGTAGTAGGATTGGACTCACAGTAAAATATTGCTAACTTGCAAAAAATTCTCCTTGCGAGGAACTCCTTATGAATATGTGCATACCATTGATGCAATTCTCAATCCTTCAAGCATAGGCTAGAAACAATTATATACAATCTAAAATCTAACTTGTGCCACACCTTTAAATCCTAAATATATTTTGTATCTTCAAGCTTTTTGTCTAGATGTCTCTCTTTGTGTGTATCTAATGCAAAAATGTTAGCCCTCTTATTTATAAGGAACTTGAATGCACATAATACAAGGGGAATGCACATCAATGCAGATGGCATGTATTAAACCACCAAAAGAGGCTTTCTAGAGTGAGTCCACAACTGTAAATGTTGAATAGTGACATCACATAGTGTAAAATGTACAAGTGCACAATTTGACTACTTGGGTGCCAAGTCACAACAATTTTAGGAAGATTTCTTCTCTTAAGATGGTTATGGAGAGAATATTGACACACATTAGTTGGAAACCACCAAATGACTCTAAAATTATCCCTATCTTGAGTGGTTTATGATCCCTAATTGGATGCTTTTTGTGAGGGCATGGTCGAGTCTCTAAGAATTCAATCAACAAGTATTCTAAGTCACAAGAAGGGCTTCTTAGAGATGGAATTTTATGAAGTGAAAGTGTACAAATGGTTCAAGTATCAAAACTAATCATATTTAAGGATTTGAAGACCTAAGCCAATCAATAGGAAAGGACTCAACATAGTGTATGTGACCTCCAAAAGCCAAAATAGAATCTAAATTATTCTACATGAGCTCATTTGGTGAATCTACAACTAAGCATATGTGTGGATTAGTAGGATAAAATAGATAATGCACCCTATATTATGTCATCATTAGAGGTGGATCTAGGGTAAAGGAGATACTGTGCCCTATATGAAATCTTCATTGGAGGTGAATCTACAACTAAGAATATGTGCTTAGATCAATAGGGTCATAGAGAATAATGCAACCTATATTACATCATCACTAAATGACAATGTTCACAAGTCTAAATGCACACACTATATAAATAATAGGTAAAGTGTGAATAACCAATCATGTTTGCACTAATCCAAAAAAGACTTAATCATGGTTACCCTTAAAAAATAAGACATTTTAAAACCACCTATTATGGTTAACCCCATAAACTGTAACTAAACCTTTACATAGCCCATAATTACTTGATAATCCTATTAATATTATTCATATATACACTGAGAATATCCTAATTTAGGTTCATAGCAATGGTCCAATGACTAATATTCATGACTACATATTAGTCCTATATTTCAACAAGGAAGACCTCCACAATAGTTCAAAGGTACTATATGCCATAGCATATTTCTCCTATTGTTTGGATCTAATGCAGGGATTTTCCGAGGGTCATAACTTTTGACTCAGTTATCCGTTTGGGATGAAAATTTACAGGGAGTTGTGTCTCAAAGAGTTTACTACTGTGCCATTCTAATCTTTTAAACTGAACATTGTTTCGACACTTTTCTGGGGCCAAATTCCTTCATATAAGGCCTCAAATTGGGGTTTTAGTATTTTTACGGAAATTTTAAATTTTAAATTATCAATTATCTCTTAGTTTATGAACTTAATCAGAAAAGCAAGTTGAAAAGTAGTTTCTCTCTAGTTAGCTCTTAGTTATTGGTCAATTTTAGAGTCATGGGAGAATTTCCTAAAATTAGTTGTTTTTGAAAATCTCATATAGTAGTTATAAGGGGATTGAAATTCCATTGTAATAGTTAGGATGGAAAAGGAATAAAAGAGAGTTATTTTCCATTCTTGTGTGTTTTCATGGATTTTATATCTTGTGAATGAATCTCAATTTATTGGTTGCACCATCTGGTATCAGAGCAGGAAGATGGATATGAGAGGAAGAGGAAGAGCATGTCTTGCTCAAATGCATAGAGATATGAAAAAAATCTAAAGGCAAGTAGCAGATCTTACGAACATGTTGACCAGTCAGAGAATAATAAAAAGAGAAGTGTCTGATGAGGAGATAGACTAAGGAGATGTAGATCAACATATAGAACATGAGGAAGAACATGAAGAACATGAAGAACATGAAGAAGAACATGAAGAAGAACAATTAGAGCACATGAATTTTGAAGAACTAATAAACGAGTTTTATTAGTTGTCCATTTGTGTGGATCACCAAGAAACTAATGAGCAACTAGTTGCAAGGTATGCAAATTGTTTAAAATTTTCTATTCAAGATGAACTGAGAATGCATAGGGTCCGGAACATGGGAGAGGCATAACTATTAGCCTTAAAGTTTGAGGAAAATCAAATTTTTTTTTTTCTCAAAGGAATAGAAGAGCAAGAAGGGGTACATCATTAGCCTCATAGGGTTGTTTTAACTATGGGATAGGTGAATCATCCCAAGGAGTTCAGAAATCAAAAGATACTCAATAAGGTAACCTAAATCAACCACGAGGAAGAGGATTTCATAGGGGTAGAGGTTACGGTGGTGGAAGAGGAGGACCTTATGTGTGTTCTAGGTGTGGAGTCGAGGGTCATCGACCATTTGAATGCCCAAATTAAAACATGCAAGAGCTGAAGCAAGGAAAACAACCTAGTTTGAACTTGTTCCAAGTTGAGAATGAAGAAGAAGAAGATGAATATAAATCCCTGCCTGATATGTTGTAGAGTCTCATGATACATAGGTCAATGGTGATTCCTGAAAAAGAGAAAAGACAGAGTAGTAGAAATGAAGATTCTTGGCTTTAGAAAAATATTTTTCGAACCAGATGCACTTCCGGGGGAAAGGTATTTCAAGTTATTTTTTATAGTGGAAGTTGTGAGAATACGGTTTCCAAAGAGATGGTGATGCAAACCCCACCAGCTCCTGGGGCTCGCACGACCTCTCGATCTAGGATCGTTCACGTAGGAGCTGAATTAGCTCTCAGATCCCTGCTGGATCCTCTCTTAATGTACACATGCCCTTAATTTCCTTGTGCAGGTCCCACAAAGACCCGCAGGTGCTTTATCTAAGCCCCCTTTGTTTTTATTATCAAATTTGGGCACTATCCCTTTTACTCCGGCGAAAATTGCATATGACCAAGGGCTATGACCAAGCACCTAAAAAAATGTGCTACTTCGACGCTTCGGAGCTTCGGGCTCCAAGAGTCTTGATAAAACTACACCCCAATTCCTCCAAACGCCGAATAGGCGAACACTTGAAATGCTATGGAAATCGATGGTTCATACTCCGCACCAAGATCTACAACTCACAGTAACTTCGGGGCTTCGGGCTTTGGGAGTTTCCCTTGCTCCAACACATCATACCTGTGAACTTGCAAACTTTGAAATAACAAATCAGATGGCTGACGTCTACCTCAGATCGACGGTGAACACTTACTTCGAACTTCGGGCTTCAGAAGTTTTCACACCCCAAACCACACTTCCTCCCAAATCACCGAATGGAGAACTTCCGAATAGATTGCGGATCTACGGTCCCACCATTTTACTTGAGTGGATTGCAATTAAAGGTATAGTTGAAGTCTTTATAGGCTTGAATCCAAAGTGAATAAAAGCCTCTTTTAGCTTCCTTATGTGTTATATTCCATGCCTTCATTTAATATTCTATGTGCGGAAATTCATGAAAAAGCAACATAAGAACATAATACACATAATAGATATGACACTTCCCTTGATAACGGAGTTCACCTGATGTGGGCTACGTCTCCAGGTCATGCTACAAAGCTTGACTGCTTTATTCTCCTCATTGTAGTGATGTCTCTCCTTTACAAGTTGTAAGGAAAAAATCCCTTTTTGGTGACGGAAACAAGAGATTGGAATGTGATCAAGAATGCTTACAAGCTTCACAAGTTCTCATGCTCATGAGGCATCCATGATGATGGCATGGATATGATTCCCACATACTCAATACATAAAAATAGGAAGAATAATAAATGACCCCCATCATCATGGAACTATAAAATTCCTTAGATCTGATGCTCAGATCCAAGCATATATGCAACCCATACAAAGATCACAAAACTACGAGATTCCTGACTTCTTTGTTGGCCACTTATCATCCAAGTGCCACAAATTATCTGTCACATGTAGCTGATTGGTTTTATGTGTAAGAAGAGAATAAAGGAAGAAATAGAAGGAATACATTGGTCTTGCCATCTTGCTGTAGCCTCTCCATGCTCCTTCAGAACTATATCAAACATACTATGCTGCAACATTTAATGACAAAACAACATAATAAAAAGCATGCTTACATTGAATTCTTTAGAATTTAGCCTGTTGATCAGAGTCTCTGCTGCCGAAACAGACCTCACCATTGGATTCACATCACCGAATTACCCAAAATTGACTGTCAAATTGTCTCCATCGGAAACTGCCACCTTCAGGCCTCCTCTGGTCCTTTGCCTCGATTTGTGTGCAATCCTCTGCAATTAATGCACTGCATTGAAAATTGTGCCTGTACGAACTTGTACGGAATGTGCGCACTCTGGTCTGACCCTCGTACTTGGTGAAAATGAAACATTTAAGTTAATAAGGGGTTGGAATTTACCAAGTCACACCCAAGCCCAAACAATTGGCGGACTTGGGAAAGGTGAAGGTGATAGGGTAGATCCCAGGGTCGAACCTGTGGGCCTCCCATTTTTGGCATATGGTTGCAATGTTATATATATATATATATGGTTTGGATTTTGTGGAGACTTTGGTGGATTCGGTTAAGTTGGCGGAGCCTTTGGCATATGTGGTTAAGTATGGTGGTATGGTTTATATCCTGACGAGATTTGGCAGAATCCTATAAAACTTGACAGATTGGGGTTTGGCACCAACTAACCTTGCCAATTTTTTTGGAAATCCAGATGCTGAGCATCCTCATGCATTTGGATGTTTCCATGTGATAGCCCATGACTGGGCCATGTGGTGACCACCCATTGGCTCACTTGTCTATCAAGATATTGACTGTACTTTCCACGTCCTCTATGGATGCCACGTCACTTACCACGTCTGTACGGATACCATGTCACTTGCCATGTTTGCACGGATTCCACGTCACCTACCACATCCGATACAAATGCCACATCACCTGCCATGTTCTTATACATATACCACATGGTTGTATGGACTGCCACATGGCACTTTTCCATTGGTCCATGGATTGACAGAAAAATGCCAAAAACGAGTGACACATGGCAACCTCTGGTTCTGCCACATCATCATGTTGACATCATCATGACACATGTAACCCTCTATGTGTGTCACGTACCCTATATGGATCTTGATGTCATTAGTACTAATGCCGACGTCAGTAATACAGATGTTGACTCATCCCTATTGACTCGACTAGGTTGACCAAAACTTTGACTATGAATATATATCAATCCGTAAATCCGTTTGATGAACTATTTACGCTGTTGGAAATCTTACGACGCGATATTTGCAATGATATCCATTTTTACGAGCTTTGAGGACTTTGAATTTTTTCCCTTTCTCATTTGTCGAGGCCATTCTGAGCCTCCTAGGACACTTCTGAAACTTCTGAGATGTTCCCTAAATCCTTCTGGATCACGCCTCCCAACTGAAAGGAATTTTGGTCCCCAAAAGTCTTTACATTATAATTTTTCATGTCCATTGGACTTACAATAAGAAAACCCATACCCAAACTACGTCACAAGGCCGAAAAACATCAACATGTGCAAGAAAAGAAGTGATATCAAGCAATTATCACTTTTACACAATGCCCTTCTATGGGGTATGAATCGCAACATGTGGTTTACAAACATGGACACTCTCGACTAACACAAGGATTTTCCCCATTCATTCCATCATTATGCCGAACATGTCCTCTTTACCGAGTTGTCCTTTCTATGGTAGTTGGATTCCTCCCAGTGGCAGATTTCCCTGCAACACTGCCTGATTGGTTGTATCCCTCAGATGTGTCTGCCTGGTCTTCTTGTTCCTCTTGGGACATAGATTTGGATACAAGGCCCAACATTTGGCCTCAATATGCCCATCTCTACTACAATGGATACAATAGTCTTTCTTCTTCAGAGGTGTATTTCCCTTGCTCCTTTATGCGTGTGGAGAGGGATATTCTATCCTCGTCTTTTTCCTGGTTTCCATAACCTTCATGTACAAGGATTTTATGTTCCAACTAGGATATTGCATGGTTATTCAATCCACAAAAAGTGCTTGGTTTTTGATGCCACAAGCTCTGTTGTATATTATTAACATGCTTATAATCAAAAGGAATTTTAGAGTTTTGAGATTTCTTATACCTCAGTGAATTGTCTTTGGAGTTAGACTGGCAAAAAGAGTTGACCTAAGCTCCTTCCTTGTGATTCTCATCTCCCCCTAGAGATGTATTGAATCCTCGATCATGAGAAGCTGTTCTCTCAGCCTGCACTGAATCAATTTCATCTACCAATGAACTGTTGACTTTTGGAGTCTTATTGACTTTCCTGGGGTCTTCATCCTGAATGGTCTTGGATATTTCTCCAATATCCTTTGAGACATATCCTATTTCAGCATATCGAGGCCAAACCACTGCCTCGATCGGATCCACAATACCTTGGATATTGGCTCCAAGGCCTCCTCCTTCATATCCCATTTTTCCCATCAACTTTAAGCCTATGCATGCAGAATGTTGTTCAATAACTTTAAAAGAGTCATCAACATTAATCAAGAAAGGAAGTACACATTGTTTATTTACCTCCATCCCAAGCTGGGAATCTTGGTTTGATTCTCGAGATGTGTCCAGTTGTTCCTCGTGAGAAGGATCAGTGGATGATGGTTTTAGGAATCCTCAGTTTCTGGATGTCTGGATGTCATCTTCACTTGCTTGAAAAAGTGAGCATGCATTTACACTGTCATGCTTGAATCCATAACTGGTGAAGTTGCCATGGTCACAAAATGGTCTTGTCACTGTATCATTCGTAGATCCTTCCCCTATCTACATCTTCATGGCTTGCAAATACTCTTGCAACCTTTGGTTCTCTTCCTTTGCAACATGCAACAATGTCTTCAATCCAACATTCTCTACTTGAAGGATTTGGTTGAGCTCTTGAAGCTCAATGAAACACAATTGTTTTGGTGATCTCACCATTCTTAGCTTCAACACTTTCCATCGGTATCAAGCCTGCTTTGATACCACTTGATCTGAACCCGGGGGGTGATTAGTTTCCAATAATTTTTTGATCATGTCACTCTTCCAAAGGATGAGTTATAGATCGTTTTACTTGAGCGGATTGCAATTAAAGGTATAGTTGAAGTCTTTATAGGCTTGAATCCAAAGTGAATAAAAGCCTCTTTTAGCTTCCTTATGTGTTATATTTCATGCTTGCATTTAATATTCTATGTGTGGACATTCATGAAAAGGCAACATAAGAACATAATACACATAATATATATGACACTTCCCTCGATAACAGAGTTCACTCGATGTGGGCTATGTCTCTAGGTCACGCTCCAAAGCTTGACCACTTTATTCTCCTTGCTGTAATGATGTATCTTCTTTACAAGTTGTAAGGCCAAAGTCCCTTTTCGGCGACGGAAAAAAGAGATCAGAATGTGATTAGAAATGTTTACAAGCTTCACAAGTTCTCATGCTCATGAGGCATCCATGATACTGGCATGGACATCATTCCCACATACTCAATAAAGAAAAAGAGGAAGAATACTTAATGACCCCCATCATCATGGAACCATAAAATTCCTTAGATCTGATGCTCAGATCCAAGCATATATGCAACCCATACAAAGATCACAAAACTATGAGATTCCTGACTTCTTCGTTGGCCACTTATCATCCAAGTGTCACAAATTCTCCGTCACATGTAGCTGATTGGTTTTATGTATAAGAAGAGAATAAATGAAGAAATAAAAGGAATAAGTTGGTATTTATATGTTGCTGTAGCCTCTCCATGCTCCTTCAGACCTGTGTCAAGCATACTATGCTGCAACATTTAATGAAAAAATATCATAATGAAAAACATGCTTACATTGGATTCTTCAGAATTTATCCTACTGATCGGAGTCTCTGCTACCGAAACAAACCTCTCCATTGGATTCACATATCGAATTACCCAAAATTGACTGTCAAATCGTCTCCATCAGATACTGTCACCTTCAGGCCTCCTCTGTTCCTCTACCTCGATCTGCATGCAAGACTCTGCAATTAATGCACTACATTGAAAATCGTGCCTGTATGGACTCGTACAGAATGGGAGCTCTCTGGTATAACCCCCGTATCTTGCGAAAACACAACATTTAAGTAAATAAGGGGGTGGACTTTACCAAGTCACACCCCAACCCAAACGGTTGGCAGACTTGGAAAAGGCGAAGGTGATAGGGTAGATCCCGGGGTCAAACCCATCGGCCTCTCATTTTTGGCATATGGTTGCAACGTTATATATATATACATATATGGTTTTGTTTTGGTGGATTCGGTTAAGTTGGTAGAGCCTTTGATAGATGTGGTTAAGTTTGGTGGTCTGGTTTATATCCCGAAGAGATTTGGCGGAATCCTATCAAACATGGTAGATTGGGGGTTGGCGCCAGCCAACCCCGCAAATTTTTTTGGAATCCGGATGTTGAGCATCCTCATGCATTTGGATCCTACCACATGGAATCCCATGACTGGGCCATGTGGTGACCACCCATTGGCCCACTTGTCTGTCAAGTTTCTGATTGTACCTAACACATCACCTACCACGTCTTGTACGAATGCCACATCACATACCACGTCTCTACGGATGCCACGTCACCTGCCACATATGTACATATGCCACATCACCTGCCACATTTGGTACGGATGCCATTTACCTGTCATGTTCCCTTACGGATGCCACTTGGCTGTATGGACTACCACGTGACACTTTTCGATTGGTCCACGGATTGATTGAAAAAGGAAAAAAATGTGACACGTGACAGCCTATGGTGCTGCCACATCATCATGCTGACATCATCATGACACATGTATCCCTATGTGTGTGCCATGTACTGTGTATGAACACTGACATCATCCATACTAATGCCGACGTCAACAGTACGGAAGTTGTCTCATCCCTACTGACTCGGCTAGGTGGACCAAAACTTTGACTTTGAATATCTTTCGATCTGTAACTCCGTTTGACGAACCATTTATTCCTTTGGAAAGATTACAATGTGCTCTTTGCGACGACGTTGATTTTTCTGAGCTTTGAGGACTTTGAATTTTTTCCCTTTCTCATTTGTTGAGAGCATTCTGAGCCTCCTAGGACACTTTTGAAAATTATGAGATGTTCCCTAGATACTTCTGGATCACTACCACTTCTCCCTGAATTTTCAAATATGCGAAGGGTATTAATCAACGGTCTATGTGTCCTTACGAACGGATGGTCGAGATGGACTCTGGCCTTTGGGAAATTTTTTTTACCCAAAAAAACTTACACCCAAATTCCTCCGTAGTGCCAAATCTTCGAAGTCTTGCGATTTGTCGACACGTACACCTAACACTAACGGTCAGTATCTCCTCCAGGATTTAGAGCTTCGGGTTTTTTTTATGCTCTTGCAACAACGGTCCAACTCTCCTGGACTGCCGGTCTTTCGAACCACTCGCAATCTATTGACATGTAGCCTTGACGCCAATAGTCAGGATCTACTCTGAAACTTTGGAGCTTTGAGGGTTCTGCACACTCTTGCAACTTCACTTCAACCTCTTTGGATAGCGAGACTTACATATACATGAACCACTCTCTATCTACAGACACGTGTACTTATAACCAATGGCCAAGATACACTCCGGGCTTCGAGAGTTTTGCCTCCATCACAATACACACCTAAAATTTGTCAGAGCAGTGAAGTCTAAAGGACTTAGTAGGTTAACGTCCATGCTTCTTTCCTGGATCCAACGGTTGTTGATCTTTGTGCTCAGATCCGATGGCTGGGATTTGTCCTTAACTATTATGCTCTCCTCCTTTTGTCTGGGGTTGATCCAATGACCCAGATCAAATCTTACAGCCAATCCAATGACTATTGTATCTTCCTCCTCCTCTGTTGTTGCTGTTCTTTCCTTCCAATGAAGGATTTCTAAAATTATAAAGGCTTGGCATTTGAATCTTCTTCTGTAGGACCGGCTGCTTGGCCTCTACTTGTGTTTTGGAAAATGATACTCCTCCTGAGCTCTGTACAACACTTCGGATGAAGTGTGGGTGCACTCCTTGCGCTTATTTTACAGTCTAAACCTTAAAAGGTTCTCGACCTCTACACACCTTGCAGGGACTCTGTTCACATTGGTGTTATCTCCCCCCGAGTTGGTAATTGCTCGAACTTGAAAGGGTCTCGAACCTTTTCTATTTCAACAACTTCTCATGCCCTCCTGACACTCATACTCTTCCTCCTGAGATTTTCACTCTTCAGTTTCAAAGGGTTCAATCCCTTTGTTCTTTTTATATGACTTATTGTTCCCTCTTGGCACTCTGCGCTCTTTCTCCTGAGATTTACCAAAAATTTAATAGTGTGCTGGCCTCATGCAGTCCTTGCACTCATCTCCTCCTAAGTCTTGAACTTTTTAGGCTCACCCGCGCACCCCCTGCATTTACTCTGCAATATGGAAATTTAGAAATTTCTCGCCTTATTCACTCCTTGCATACGCTCTACGCACACTCGCGCTATCTCTCCTCTGAGATCTATGAAATGTTCTAGTGTGCCCACTTGACACACTCTTCTTGAACTTCTGAGTGAGTTCTTGCACATAACTTGCGCTGGCTTCTCAGAGTTTTCCAATAACTCTCATGTGCACTCCTTGCACTAACCTTGAGAGCCCAGAACACTCAGGAACTCACATAGATAGAGAAGTCTATCTATTCCTGCAAAGGAAACATACATGAACTGACAACATTCATAAATATAAACAATAATCACATTTGGAAAACACATTCATTCACATAGAACACACATACATAAACTCATGTACAGGGAAATTTGCCTTTATATTAAAACTTAATTCTCTTTACAACGTTTACAAGACTTGAATGCAATAGAGTCTCAGCTCTTTCTCTCCTCTCCTCTCTTCTCTTCTCTCATTCACCCGAGCTTCCTTAAAAAATTAAAATCTCAATACAAATGATCTTTTTACATAAGAGGGGATTCTCAAGCCTTCCCTCCAGATCATCTTGGTTCTTTCATTTCACAATTAAAAGAATCCTACTACTAAGCTTATTACAATAAATATTCATTTACATCTTCATATTTGAGGCGATGCTCAAGATATGTACAACTACGACCCATTAAAGACGATTTACATTTATCCCTATACAATACAATGGTTCATCCTTCCTCAAGCCTTACAATATTAAATTTCCTTAAATTTGATATTTAAACTAAAAAACAAGAAGCTGACACTTCTCTCTCCTAGGGATCCGTTCCCTCCTAGTGCACTGCTGCACTGGCTGCTGACGCACTGCTGAGTTGGAGTGATGCTCCTACATCATAATCTTCTACTGAAAAAATCATGAGCTCCTGATCATGGCTCCTCTGCTGGTACTGTTGAGATCCTCTTGGGTCCCAAACTTCATTTTGGATTTGTCCACCTGCTCCTATACTTTGTTGCTATTACTGTTGTTGTTGCAGGATCTCCTCTTGGTTTCTAGATTTTATGTTGCAGGGCTTCATTCATCTCGCCACTGCAATATCCTCTTGTCAGCCTCCACCTGTTGTTAACTGTCTCTTGTGTTGAATTCAACATCATACTTCTTATTTCTTCAATCTCCTTGTCCAACTTTTCCATGGGATGGCTTCTCTCCTGTAGTCTTCTGCTACCGCATCTCCTTTTGTTCATACAAATCAAAGGAAATATCAATTTGATCTCCCATGCTGAATTCATCTCCCGTGGCATAGGATTTCCACTCCACTGCAGACTCCAGTTCCACAACAATGTTACTGAGATTTTTCTCATCCACCTCCTCTAACAGTTGTATTTCTGCCAGTTCCTCCACTCTTCTGTCATCTCCTTGTGTTGCTATAAGTCCAACTTCATCCAGCTTCTCCTCGGGTTGGAATTCTTCTCCACTTTTCATGAACGCATCCTTCTGGCAGTCTTCCTCTATATTTGGATTTCTTAACCAATCCTCCATCATCTTCAACTCCTTCTCCCACTGAGTGATCATTTTATTTGAATGATCCTCTTCTTCTTCTCTCCTTTCTTGGGAAAATTTCAGTGTCTTCTCCTTCTCCTCCTTCATGAAAGTCTATGCTAGTTGTCTTTCTTCTTCTTTACCTGCATCACATGCACTATTAGTTTTAAAAACATTTGTACCCATGGACTCTTCTCTAGATGAATCCTGCATCACTTCCTCAGGTGCAACACATGCACTGGCCTCTGTTTGGGTGCTTGGCATGAATATACCGATTCCCCCAATGATCAGAATGCACCTTTGATATTCCTCCTCGAGAGTTGAAATATTTAACTTCTCAACATATTCATTCACATGGTCTACAACCCCACATGGATCTTCATGTTGATGAGGCTTCTCTCCTTCTTATTCCTTATCCTCTTCTGTCAACACTACCTACTGATATGAACTCTCCTATGAGTTCTTGAGACTTTCAGACAATCTTATCTCCTCTTTGCCCACCTAGAAACCTGATTTTTCCTTTCTGTCCTCCCGACAATATACGAGATCTTCGATTGATCTCTTCTCATTTCCCTCTTGGAAATATATGAGATCTTCATGTTAGAAAAATAGGACCGTGGAGCAATAAAATAAAACAAATGTGGAAACAAAACATAGAAGATACACAATACAATAGAGACACAGATTTACGTGGTTCACCCAGTGTGGGCTACGTCGACTAGAGAAATTGCCAGGTCCTTCCTTTATTATTATCCATCATATAAAGGGATACAACCTACAACAAACCCGCTGTAACTTCCTCTTCTTTCTCTCACAGTCTCCTATCTCAGAATACAATATTCACCATCAACCATAGCCGCAATACATTTCCCTCATAAAAGAGTGTTGCCTTCAAGGGAAAAAAACCCTAACATAATCTCTACCGTTAGATATGTGACCTTATAATGAACAGTCCATATTTACAATGAAATTACAATATACATTTACAAGGCAATTTTTCCTTCGAGGGATTCGCTCCCGAACCCCCATCGAGGGACGCTGCCCTCGACCCCCTGCCGGGGGCATGCCTGTGTTAAGTCCTAATATTGGCTCATTACCCCTTAATTGGGGCATATTATATTAGTAATGTTATTTTAATTATGTCGGATTTAGGCCAGTAGTTGTAATTATACCTCCTAGTCTCCTATATATACCAAGGAGACATTTTCATTTTGAATAATCTTGTACTTGAACATTTAAGTGGGGTAAAAGGAGGTTGCCCCCTCGAAGAGGCTTATTATCTAAAATTATCTCTTTTTCAAGGCGTTGAGTACTTTTTCTGAGGCATTTCTATGCTATATTGATATTTGGTTCTTAACATATGGTATTAGAGCTCAAGGTCTTGGGGTTTCACTGCTACATCCGAGACACCTTGGTATTTTCTCTATAACTTTTTTTCTACAACGTTTTAGAAGGAACGACTTGAAAGATATTTAGTAGATGGATCAAGGTACGTTGGGTTCAAAATTCATCTCCTGAGGCCTTATACTTTTCGAGATATAGCCTGTACAAGATAGGGTTCTGGAATCATCCTTAACTGAGTCATTGAGGAATTTTCGCTATAAACATTTTCTGTAACGTTTCAGACCCTGAAATTCAGAGGATATTTACATAAATTAGTAAGGTATCTATGGTAAAAATTTCAACTTCTGGGTCATCTTATATTTGTAGATACACCCTGTGTAAGATAGGGTATATGACTAGTCCTATTGACTAGTCTCAAGAAGGTGTTCCAGGTAAAAAAATCAGAACTTCTTCCTAGAGTATCCGAATTGAGTGGGACTGGTTTCATTGGATCATGGACAGTCTGTAGTATTTTTGGTGCGAGTTTCAAAATTTTATATCAATTATTTTGTGCGGGGAACGCTATACAAGTGAGATCTCCTAGAAAGGACAAAAATCGGCAAGTTGTGGGGAAGTTACTGTAAATTCCACTTGACACATCCAATTTTGATCAGAGATGTGGAATTGCAGAGAACTACATAAAATAAAGTTTCATACCCAAAAGGGCCGAAACTTGGGAGATACAACATAAGAAATATTTTCTAGCAGAACCACCTCAAAATCAAGGTTCAAAAGTGATACTTGGCCAACATGCCACCAAAAAAGGGAACTTCTACACCAAATAAGCCTCTAGAAAATCCTACTTGGGCTCTTGATGAAGGTGACAAAATGCGTAGGGACATAAATGAACTACAAAAGAAGATGGATTCAATGGAAGCTATGTTGGATACTAAGATGGATGGTTTAAAAGGGGAGATCATGGAAGTATTGAAAAATTTCGTAACAGAGAAGACAACTGAAAGTGAAAATGCATCCCATGAAATTCATG
>SNQJ01S0001454.1:240834-251199 GCA_010110895.2 Picea sitchensis
CAATAAAAGTAACATAATAATTAGAGCCACCAAGAGATGATACATGAGCTAGTCCCCATACATCTGTATGCACAAGCTCTAACCTTTCATTCTTCTTTTCTTTTCTGACTCTGAGAAATCTAACTCTCTTTTGTTTTCCATAAACACAATGCTCACAGAAGTCCAAATCAATTTGTTTAAGATTTGGAATTTTTTTTATTTTGTAAAGTATCTGCATACCCTTCTCACTCATGTGTCCAAGCCTATGATGATGCCATAGTGCTGTATCCACTCCTGTAGAAGCTAAAGAGATCGAAGAGTCAATATTACCAGTACTGAAATACAATGTACCTACCTTCTCTCCTTTCACTATCACCAATGATCCTTTGATGACCTTCCACGCCTTATCTGTAAATATGGATACACAACCTTCACTTGCCAACTGCCTAGTTGAAATTAGACTTTTCCTTAAATCTGGAACATGTCTTACCTCTTTCAACAACCATTGGTTTCCATTTCGTTGCTTTATTTTTACCTTTCCCATTCCAACAATTTTGCATGGTGCATCATCACCCAAATGAACCTGTCCAAAATCACCTTGAACATAATCTAGAAAATGTTTCCTATGGGGCGTGGCATGAAATGAAGCTTCTGAATCTACTACCCAAGACTCAGAAATATAATCTACAGAAAGAATCAAAGCATCTTGTAACACATCACCTATTACATTTTCTTTCTAATTTCTCTCCTGTTGTCCATCTCTTTGTTTCTTTGGAGCTCTGCATTCTTTCTTCAGATGTCCTTTCTTCCCACAATTCCAACACTCTATCTTTCCAAGTCTGGATTTGGATCTGCCCTTCCTAGAATTCCCGTGGTTCCCTGAGCCCTTTCCTCTATCCTTTTGTCTTCCTCTGTTCTCCATGCTCAACGCATTACCTGATGTCTCACCTGTGCTTTTCTGTTGCATTTCCTCACTAAGGATAACACGAACAACATCATCAAATTTTAAAGTATTTGAAGCAGAGACATAGTTACTTATAGCCATGACCAAGCTGTTCCAGCTTTCTGGCAATGATCACAAGATTAGAAGATCCCTAACCTCATCATCAAAGTCCACTTTTATAGAACTTAGTTGATTAGTAACCGTAGTAAATTCATTTAAATGATGTGCAACAAACCCACCTTCTGACATCTTCATATTAAATAATCTCTTCATTAGAAATACCTTATTGGATGCCAAGGGTTTTTCATACAATTTAGCCAATGCGTCCATCAAACCCTTCGTTGTCTTTTCTTTAGAAATATTGAAAGCCACCGATGCTGCTAGGCTCAACCATATTGTTCTTAGAGCCTTTTTGTCAAGAATCTCCCATTCTTCGTCCTTCATGGCCATTAGCTTCTTTTCTACTCCGCCCAATGGTAGGAATAGATCCTTCTGATATAAATAATCTTCCATCTTCATCTTCCATAACTGGTAGTTTTTTCCGTTAAATTTCTCGACCCTAAACTTTCCATCTTCCGACATTTCTCCTACTCGAACTAGGAACCCTCTGTTCCTGCGAGTTACCTTTCGCTCTGATACCAGTTGTTAGAAAAAAAGGATTGTGGAGCAATAAAATAAAACAAATGTGGAAACAAAACACAGAAGATACATAATACAATAGAAACGCAGATTTACGTGGTTCACCCAGTGTGGGCTACGTCCACCAGAGAAATTGCCAGGTCCTTCCTTTATTATTGTCCAACATATGAAGGGATACAACCTACATCAAACCCACTGTAACTTCCTCTTCTTTCTCTCACAGTATCCTATCCCAGAATACAATATTCACCATCAACCATAGCCACAATACATTTCCCTCATAAAAGAGGGTTGCCTTCTAGGGTAAAAAACCCTAACATAATTTCTACCGTTAGATCTGCGACCTTATAATGAACGGTCCAGATTTACAATGAAATTACAATATACATTTACAAGGAAATTTTTCCTTTGGGGGCTTCGCCCCCGAACCCCCATTGGGGGACACTGTCCACGAACCCNTGCAGAGGGGGTACCCCCCCTCTGCACTCCCCCACGTGTAAGAGTGTACATAATTCTTGGGTGTAAATACTTCATGGGGTATAAACACAGTTGAAAGCAAGGACCTCTGAATTAGGAAGATAATCAGGCTCCACAACCAACACTTCAGTTGATGTCTCGTCCTCATCACTGAGGCTCTCTCCAATTTCTGGTTTACAGATGTAAACAATCTCCTCCTCTATGTCATTTAGGTTTTCCACTTGCCTCAACCACCTCCTCAAGATCTTCTTTTGCCTCGTGCCAATCAACTGCTAAATAGGACACTTTACCTTCTTCTTCATGGGCCACTCATACCTCCAACTTCCTTGCTAAATTTTATTCTATTGCAACATTAATCTGTTGAGATCCTCTCTGGTCTCATTGAGCTCTATTTTATCCATCTCCTCTTTTCTCATTTTCTTGCGATCGACTTTCGGACCTTGTTTATGGCCTTCAATAACCATTTTATCTTTTTCCACTTCTTCTATATGTCCGCTATTTGCAAAAATAATACCTCTCTGATACCACTTTATGGTATCAGACAAATCTCCTCCTTTTCTTTCTATCTGCAAACAAAATCAAGCTTTGATACCACCTAATGCAAACCCCCACCACCTCCTGGGGCTTGTGCGCCCTCCCGGTCTAGGATTGTTCACATAGGAGTTGAATCATCTCTCGGATCCCTGCTGGATCCTCTCTTAATGTACGGAAGCCCTTAATTTCCTTTTGTAGGTCCCACAAAGACTCGCGGGCACATTCTCTAAGCCCCCTTTGTTTTTATTATCAAATTTGGGAGCCAACCATTTTACTTTGGTGGAAATCACATATGACCGAGGGATATGAACGCGCGCCTAACAAAATGCGCTACTTCGGTGCTTCAGGAGTCTTGATAAAACTACATGTTGGTAGTACGACTACCATTACACCAAAACTCGCATGTGATTGGTAAACTCACCATCGCCAGATTTCAAGGATCCACGAGAGGCGATTAATCTCTTGTCATCATACACCGAGGGGCACTGTCTACTTGCAATTTCGTGCAACAATATCCCCCTCAGCGTGAGTCGAGTGTGTATCGAACTCATGAACTCTAACTCTGATATCATTTGTTGGTAGTATGACTTCTGTTACACCAAAACCCGCAGATGATTGGTAAACTCACCACCGCCAGATTTCAAGGATCCATGAGAGGCGATTAGTCCCTTGTCACGATACACTGGGGAGCATTGACTACTTGCAATTTCGTGCAACACTACACCCTAATTCCACCAAACTCTGAATAGGAGAACACCCAAACTTCTATGGAAATCGATGGTTCATACTCCGCGCCAAGATCTATGACTCACAATAACTTCGGGGCTTCGGGAGTTTCCCTTGCTCCAACACATCATACCCTTGAACTCATGAATGTCGAACTAACATATTGAAATGCTGACGTATGCCTCAAATCCACGGTCAACACTTACTCCGAACTTCAGGCTTTGAGAGTTTTCACACCCCAAACCGCACTTCCTCTCGTATCGTCGAATGAAAAAATTTTAGATAGCTTGGGGATCTACGCTCCCACTCCATTCTAGATCTACAGTCTAGAATTATTCCAGACTCCAGGACTTCAGATCTTTTCACATCTTAACTACTGCTTCTCCCTGAATTGTCGAACATACAAAGGGTCTTAATCAATGGTCCATGTGTCCTTACCAACGAATGGTCAAGATTGACTCCGGCCTTCGGGGATATTTTTTTACCCAAAACAAATTACACCCAAATTCCTCCAGAGTGCCAAATATCCTAAGTCCTGTGATCTATCGACACGTACACCTGATTCCAATGGTTAGGATCTTCTCTGGGCTTCGGAGCTTCAGGGTTTTTGCATGCTCTTGCAACAACGATCCAGTTCTCTTCGAATGTCGGTCTTCCGAACCACTCACAATCTATTGACACGTGGCCTTGACGCCAATGGTCAGGATCTTCACCCGAACTTCAGAGCTTCGAGATTTCTTCACACTCTTGCAAATTCACTTCAACCTCTTCAGATAGTCAGACTTCCAGATACCCGAACCACTCTCTATATGCAAACACATGTACTTATAACCAACGACCAAGATACACTCTAGGCTTCGAGACTTTTTCCTCCTCCACAATAGACACCTAAAAAATGCTGGAGCAGTGAAGTCCGAAGGACTTAGTAGGTTAACGGTCGTACTTATTTCTTCAATCCAATGGTTGTTGATCTTTTCACTCATATCCGATGGCTAGGATCTGTCCTCCATTGTTGCGCACTCCTCCTTCTATTTGGGGTTGATCTAACGACCCAGATCAAATCTTACAACCAATCCAATGGCTGTTGTAGCTTCCTGCTCCTCTGTTGTTGTTGTGATTTCCTTCTAACGAAGGATTTCTCAAATTCTCAAAGGATTGGCCTTTGAATTTTCTTTTGCAGTACTGACTACTTGGGATCTTCTTGAGTTTTGGAAAACTCTACTCCTCATGAGCTCTGTACAACACTTCAGGTGAAGTGTGGGTGCACTCCTTGTGCTTCTTTTACAGTCTGAACCTTAAAAGGTTCTTAGCCTCTGCACACCTTGAAGGGACTCTATGCACATTGGTGCTATATCCCCTGAGCTGGTAATTGCTCGAACTTCAAAGGGGCTTGGCCCTTTGGTCTTTCAACAACTTCTCATTCCCTCTTAGAACTCACACTATTCCTCCCGAGATTTTAACTCTTCAATTTCAAAGGGTTCAGTCCTTTTTTTCTTTTCAGATGAATTCTTGTGCCTTGCTAGCACTCTACGCTATTTCTCCTAATATTTACCAACACTTTAACATTGTGTTGGCCTCATGCAATCCTTGCACTCGTCTCCTCCCAAGTCTTGAAATTTTTAGACTCACTTGTGCACCCCTTGCGCTTACTCTATAATCTGTAACTTTAGAAAGTTCTCGCCTTATGCACTCCTTGCATAGGATTTACGCACACTCGCGCTATCTCTCCTCTGATCTCTATGACCTGTTCTAGTGTTCCTAACTAGCACACTCTTCCTGAACTACTGAATGAGTTCTTGCGCACACCTTGTGCTAGCTTCTCACAATTTTCCAATAACTCTCGTGTGCACTCCTTGCACTAGCCTTGAGAGCCTAGGACACTCACGAAATCACACAGATAGATAATTCTATCTATTTCTGCAAAAAGAAAATACATGAACTGACAACATTCATAAATATACACAATAAGCACATTCAGAAAACACATTCATTCACACAGAACACACATACAAAAACTCATGTGCAGAGAAATCTACCTTTATATTAAAACTGAATGCTCTTTACAATGTTTACAAGACTGGACTACAACAAAGTCTCAAATCTTTCTCTCCTATCCTCTCTTCTCTTCTCTCATTCACTTGAGCTTCCTTAAAAAATGAAAATCTCAATGCAATTGATCTTTTTACATAAGAGGGGATTCTCAAGCCTCCCCTCTAGATCATCTTAGTTCTTTCATTTCACAATTAAAACAATCCTACTACTAAGGTTATTACAATAAATATTCATTTACATATTCGGATATGAGGCAATGCTTAGGATTTGTACAGCTACGGACCATTAAAGGATATTTACATTTATCCTTACACAATACAATGTATCGGGCTTCCTCAAGCCTTACAATATCAAATTTCCTTAAATTGATATTTAAACTCGAAAACGAGAATTTGGCGCTTCTCTCTCCTCAGGATCTGTTCCTTCCTAGTGCATTGTTGCGCTAGCTATTAACGTGCTGTTGAGTTGGAGTGATGCTCCTACATCAAATGGTAGATAAGTTGAAATTATATTGTGAAACACATCCCCATGCATATCGAATTGAATGGTTCAAAAAGGGGAATGAAGTCACCATTAATAAAAGATGTTTGATCAAGTTTTCCATCGATTAGACTTATAAAGATGAAGTATGGTGTGATGTCATTCTGATGGATGCATGTCATCTATTATTGGGGAGGCCTTGGAAATATTATAGGGAAAGTCATTCACGATGGAGGAAAGAATACCTACACCTTTTGGAAGGATGGATCAAAAGTCACCTTATTTCCCCTTAAGGATGAGGGGAAAATGGAGAAAATGTTGTCAGAAAGAGATTTTGTTAAGGAAACTAAGGCAATGGGATTCAACTATGAATTAATAGTGAAAAAAGTAGTCGTATAAGACATACAAATACCTACTAAAGTGGCTAAGTTACTAGAAGAATATTTTGATGTTATCCCTAATGAACTACCTGACGGTCTTCCACCAAAGAGGGATATTCAACATCACATTGAACTAATCCCAAGATCATCTTTATCTAATTAGGAAGCCTATACGATATGTCCTACACAACATGAAGAACTAAACCGATAAGTGATAGAACTTATAAATAAAGGTTTGGTAAGAGAAAGCATGAGTCCCTGTGCTATACTAGCGTTGTTGACTCCAAAAAAGGATAATACATGGATGATGTACACAAATATAAAATCAATCAATACAGTTACCATCAAATATCGGTTTCCTATACCACGCTTGAAAGACATGATGGATGTGCTACCTAGAGCTAAATTTTTTAGTAATATCGATTTGCGAAGTGGATATCGCCAGATTCAGATTCACAAAGGGGATGAATGGAAAACTACCTTCAAGACCAGGAATGGACTATATGAATGGATGGTGATTCCATTCAGGCTATCCAATGCACCTAATACTTTCATGTGGTTGATGAATACTATGTTTCGACCTTATATTGGTAAGTTTGTTTTCATTTATTTTCATGACATCCTGGTTTTCAGTAACACCAAAGAAGATCACTTGCAACATTTAAAAATTATATTGGATGCATTGAGAAAACATCAAATTTATGCAAACCTGAAGAAATGTAGGTTCCTGCAATAAAGTTTGGTATATTTTGGGTTTTTCATCTCGACATAAGGAGTCAAGATGGATTCATAGAAGGTTAGAGGAATTTTGGGGTGGCCTAGTCCTAGGAGCATAACATAGGTAAGAAATTTTCATGGGCTCGATACCTTTTACCAAAAATTTATTTGAAATTTTAGCAGTATTGTAGCATCCATTATAGATTGCACCAAAGGAAAGACATTCATGTGGACCAAATAAGATGAGGAAAGTTTTAATTTTCTAAATAAAAAAGTAACCGAGGAACCCATATTATCCTTACCGAATTTTGATAAATTATTTGAGGTAGACTATGATGCTTCACATGTAGGCATTGGAGTTTTACTTAGACAAGCATATAGACCAATTGCATTATTTAGTGAAAATTCAAATGAGGTAAGAAAGAACTACACATATGATGTAGAATTTTATGCAATTGTGCAAGCATTGCGACATTGGAGGCATTATTTAGTGCCGAAAGAGTTTGGGTTATTTACCAATCACTTTGCATTAAAATATGTAAATACCCAAAATAAATTGAACAATATACATGAAAAATGGGTCTCTTTCTTACAATGCTACACCTTTATTTTGAAGCAAAAATCAGGATGACATAATCAAGTTGCAGATGCTTTGAGTGGACACACTATTCTTTTGACAACCATGGAAAACAAAGAAATTGGGTTTGCTGCATTAAAGGATCTCTATGCGTATGATAATGATTTTAGGGATATTGTGGAACAATTGAAGAATCCAGTCACTGAGAAGATGGATCTTAATCATGGTGAATATTTTATGCAAGATGGCTACCTATTCAAAGGAAAACAACTATGCATTCCAATAGGTTCAATGAGGGAAAATATTATCAAAGACCTTCACAATAGTAGTTTGGTAAGACATTTTGAAAAGGATAAGACATTATCCTTAATCAAAGATAAGTATTACTAGCCGAAGATGAAAAAGGATATAACCAAGTATGTGGCACGATGTGGGATTTTCCAAATGGCTAAAGGACACTCACAAAACACATGGTTGTATATTCCATTACAAGTGCACAAAGGCCCATGGATAGATTTGAGCATGGATTTTGTGTTGGGTCTCCCAAACACACAACGGGGTAATGATTCTATTTTTGTGGTTGTTGATAGGTTCTCTAAAATGTTTCATTTCATTGCTTGCAAGAAAACTAGTGATGCATCGAGGGTGGAAGATTTTTTTTTCTCAAAAGTTGTTAATGGGGTTCCAAAAACTCTTACCTATGATAGAGATACTCGGTTCTTGGGTCATTTTTGGATAATTGTATGGAAGAAAATGGGGACTAAATTATAGTTCAACAATGCCTATCACCTCAAAATAGATGGGAAAACCGAGGTAGTAAATCAGAGTTTGGGAAACTTGTTACAGAGAATTGTTGGGGAGAGAATCCCAAGTAGTGGGATTTGGCTTTACCTCAAGAAAATATTTCCTACAATAGTTCAGTGAATACATCTACATGTAAATCTCCATTTTAGGTTGTTTACAGTAGAAATCCTATGGGTGTCCTAGATTTGGTGAAACTACCACTTGGGTATAGGATCAATGATGATGGGGAAGCATTTGCATAACACATTCAAAAGTTGTAGCAACAGGTGACAAAAACTGTAGGCCAGTAATGAATAAAACAAAATTATAAAAGATGCTCACCGACGATACCAGGTATTCAATGAAGGTGATTTGGTGATGGATTATTTACGGAAAGAGCAGTTTCTTAGAGGAACCTACCACAAATTGAAGTATAAGAAAATTGGTCCTTTCAAGATTCTCAAGAAAATCAACGACAATGCTTACAAGGTTTATTTACCAGTTGATCTCGATATATCCCCGTTTTTAACATTTCTGATTTTTATATTTTCCATGGGGATGATCTGGGTGATGACAGTGAGACAAAGGTGGATTGGCAACATGCCATTCTGAGCAAGCAAAAGAAAAATATTGCACATATTTTAGATAAGAATACCCTTCATATTCGACAAAGCCAATACAACCGATATCTGGTCCAGTGGAAAGGCGTAGCACCAACATAGAGTACATGGATTATAGTGGGGGACTTGGTGAACCTAGATCTCGTTAAGTGGAAATAGTTTGAAGATAGTAACTTGTAGGAGCTATGTTCTTTTCAACCATAGGAGAATGATGTAGGGAGTTTTCGAGGGTCATAACTTTTGACTCGGTTATCTATGTTGGATTACTGAGAGGTGGGGTGAATCAATAATAAAGATTTTTAATCATTTTTAACCACAATATATAAGTGTTGTTTAAATTTATGATCAATTTACCAATATCATTCAACAAGTGCAGAATAAATGAACCATGAAAACTGATAAATCACACATATACACAGTACACCAATTTTTTTATGTGGAAACCCAATGCGGGAGAAAACCACATATTGATTTTTATTATATGTCTATAAGAATTACATTCATTGGAAGAACCAACTTCCTTTGTTTTCTAGTTTTAATTGGAAGGAGGCTCCAACCCCCTATATTTTCAGGATACAACCTAAGGGAAGCTCCAACTCCCCAATTCTCTGGCTACAACCAGAAGGAGGCTACAACCACCTATCCATGGTGTTGATTAAGGTTGGTTGTCATTGATGTCAACCATTGAAGAAAGCCCCGTAGCACAAAGGTTTGGGTAATGGACCCAATATTTTTTGATGTAAATATGACTCATTATTGTTTTTTCATGGTTGATAAGAATTAAATATGGATGAACTCCAAAGTGGTCCCCTTATGGTGAAAGCCCTCATGGGAAGATGCTTTGCGGAGTAAGAGAACCCATGCTTGATTATGGAATAATGGGATGAAGGACAATGAATTTGTCAGGGAAAATATCCTAGATGGATAGTGCTTGTCATGCCATTTACGGTGGTATGTATAACGTCACATAACTCCTCACGGTTAGAGAGTTATGGTCATGTGAAATTGGAGAACCCAGGTTTGGGTAATGGACCCAAGTTTGTTTGATGGATAATGGTATGTTTTTTGTTATATTTGAAGGTAATACTATTCTATATGGATAGTACATATCATTCCATTTCTGGTGGTATGTGGAATGTCACATAACTCCTCACAGTTTGAGAGTTATGGCCTTACGAAGTTGGTGGACCCTCTTATGTCATCTAGAAGCCCCAAAAGGTCAAAGTAGTCAAAGTGGTTTAAGAGATTTTAAAAGGTAAATAATAAAGTGAAGTGACGATTGTATTATAATTCAAAGTGAATACAAAATAACTTATTCAATAATAAATTTAATGGAAAAATTAGAAGTGGGTTAACCCTAAAATAAGGAAAGTGGGCCAAGTGACCTAGAAGATGTTTTTAAGGAAGCTACTTGGAGAGTATAAATAAGAGGCAAGGCTCTCTCATTTTAATTACACT
>SNQJ01S0001454.1:256187-268841 GCA_010110895.2 Picea sitchensis
TAATTCTTCAAGACATATAAGAAAAAGCATTCTGTGGTTTTCTCCCGATTTGGGTTTCCATGTAAAACATTGGTGTACTGTGTATGTGTGTGATTGTTTATTTATTACTGCTCACTATTGGATAATAATTCTACATTGATATAACATTTGAAGAAAAATATTATAATTACGCTATTACTGATTCACCCCCCCTCTCAGTAATCCAACACTTGGCCCATCCAACCGCCGTGAAATATAAGTGTCAAATAAATGATGAAACCACTGCCACACTGTCACTGTGAGATATACCATTGTAAACATGTACTAATATGTTCCAACAACCTATAACCAACCTGTACCAATTCTACACTGTGAGAGATCATACATCATTTGTACACTTTTCCGTGGCCAAATTCCTTCATATAAGGCCTCAAATTGGAGTTTTAGAGTTTTTATGGGAATTTTAAATTTTAAATTATCAGTTATCTCTTAGTTTATGAACTTAATAAAAAAAGTGAGTTGAAAAATAGTGTCTCTCTAGTTATCTCTTAGTTATTGGTTAGTTTTAGAGTCATGCGAGAATTTCCTACAATTAGTTGTTTTTTCCTAAAATTAGTTATTTTCAAAAATCTCAGATAGTAGTTATAAGGGGTTGAACTTCCATTGTAATAGTTAATATGGATAAGGAATACAATAGAGTTGTTTTCCATTCTCATGTGTTTGCATGGTTTTTATATCTTGTGAATGAATATGAATTTATTGGCTACATCAGGATCATTTGAAAGACATACTATAAACGCATATAAATTCATCTAGAGTGTTTGATGGTTTAAATTATTGAGATACCTAAAATAGTAGAGTTAATTTGCCACCTAAAAAAGTACATTCTTATGGGTCAACATAATTTTCCATTGATTATTCCTTAGACAATTGGCAACCCAATTTCCTATTACTATCCTAATCCCACATGTTACTGAAACTAGATAATGGAACAAAAAGGTAATTCTCATTAAGCATTTCAAGAATAACACAAAATTCTAAATAAGGCCAACAAAATGAAAATCTTAGAGAAGGAACCATTGTGAATCATGCCCCCAAAACTTATGGTTGTTGATTTTCAGAATTGAATGTCGATCATTACTTAGCACTTCTAAATCAATGGACTGCATTAATTTGAGAATTAGAAGTCTTAATGGAAATTGGAAAATAAAATTCCTCATGCATGTAATACAAATCAAGGTGAGCCCTTACTATTTGTGCAATTATTACATTTAAAGGATCAATATAAAGCGCACCAAGGAAAAAATTAACTTGATTTTTGTTCTAACATTTGGGTGATACATGATTCATTAGAAAAAATCAAGTGTTTTATGAACACACATGAGAAAAAGGCAATGCGTTTGCCCAATTTTACTTTTTCTAAAATCTTAGTTTCTAGGAATATACAACAACAAAACTAGGACTATTAACATTTACATATGTAGTCAAGCATACCATAATATTTTTTTGTTTTTATAAATCAACTACACTACAATCTTCAAATTTTCTCAAATTTATTTCAATTCGATGATATTGCTTTGTTACATCAAAAAGCTTCACGAAGGAGCTTATTTTTTAAGATCAAATAAACTGAGAATTTCCATCATGAAGACAACAAGATTAAATGATCATGTGATCTATTTAATGTGTCTATAATTCTCTTTTAATTGAGTTCAAACTTCTTTCCTTGCTATTCACCTATTGTAGTAGGAAACAAGTACAAATACACATAAGTTATCAACATATTCAACTTAGTAGGAATTATAAATTTGATTTTTTGCAAATGTTCAATTTATTTATGACAAATCAATAATAATGTTGTTGTGTTTCTATAGGTTTCCATTTTAAAAGAGTGATGAACCATGTCCACCTGGGATGGATAGTTCACCCCATTCCCTTGTACTATTTGTCGAGTTAAATCTTGTTTTAATGTGAAATTTGTTATCCTATTTTGGTTGAATTTCGTTCTTTTGTACTAATAAAAATATTATAAATGTGTATGTAGGTTCATTCATTCTTTGTTCAGTCACCACTACCCATTTTACCCATCCTTTATATAGGGACACCATATGTCCCAGGTTACATAGCAAGTTTGTTCCTTGGCCACCCTACCCCAACATTTGGGATTCAATTTCCCCATAATACAATACTTCATCCCATCCTACAACACATGGGGGTTTATTGTTTACCACCCCCACCTTTTCCATTCCATCCATCCATAGTGGCTTCACTCATACACCGCACACTAGTCCACCTTGTTGTATTCCCAATTTTTGCATCCATTGTGGATGCATTATTCTACCCTACTATATCTCCCATTGTCCTATCCACTGTAGTTGCACTAGTTCTCCCTACTACAATCTGCCTTGTTTCATCCATTGTAGCTACTCTTGTTGACCCTACAACATTTTTTTCCTTAGAGAACCTTATGTAATTGAGTGCTCTATTTGCTATCCAATATTTGTTATTTCCTAAGTTATTCAAGGTGAGATCACATATTGATGTTTTTTTTTATTTAGGATGAATGGAATTGATTTTAGGAATTTTGATTAAATTTCATGATTTGATTCTTGTGATTGTTACAGAGAGGCATCACAAAGAGGTTAGGGTTGTTATCACTGAAATTTCATCCGCAAATGGTTACAGGAATCCAACAGCTTCAAACAATTATGAGTTCACCCATGAACCAAAATTACCACAAAAGCATTCCAAAAGGTCCAAAACTATACAACCAGTGATAAAATTAAGGTGCGCTATGACTACACAAGGCACGCGCGCACATGCACCATCCAGAAATGCAATAAAAGCACACATGCGCACGATGCGCGACTGTGGTCACTAAAAGCCACACACACCTGAGAACGATGCATTTATGAGATTGGTCGGCCTCCCACCCACTTCTGGTTCAACTTCCAAGTTGATTTGACATCCAAATCTCAGCTGGATCCGACTGGGTGGCTAGTTAAAGACCTAAAAATTCCCTAAACAACCCCTTTTCACACTAAAATATGGTTGCACAATACCTCAAAGTGATGCTATAAAACAAGGCCATGGGTGCACTACATTTTCAAGGAATTCATTTGCAAGGTTATGCTGCTGCTATTCTCTTGGGGAATCCTCTTTTCTCATCAAGAGTATACTAGCATCATTACATTTGGGCAATCCGTCTCACCTCTTGAGTGTATTAGCTTGGGATTCTTTCACCATATCTTTCAAAGTTGTAAGAAGAGCTTAGTTGTGGGGGTCCAAGAGCCCTCCCTTGGAGGAAGAAGGGACCCAAAGTCCTCTTTCTTCTTGGGGTTTTTTTTCACTAATATAATCCTTGCCATTGGTGACATGAGTCTTATTATTTTTTTGTTCTTATGTCCTTATGCTCAATAGTTTAGTTGTTCTTTTATTTCTTAGTTTAATTCTTATCTTGTTCTTTTATGTTTCTTTTTATAACCCTTTCCTTTACAGTTTTCTTGCTTAGCTAACCCAACTAAGCTTGTAAGCACCTCTGTTTTTCTCATTTAGGTGACAAAAGAGGCGCAATAGATTGGCGACCATACTGGGGAAAGGTATCGATTTCCTACCCCATTTGGGTTTTTCTAGCTCTTCTTTTGGTTTATTTAACCTGGAAGTACCTTAACTGGCCCAAGTTGACCTGCAAAACATCCAATTCAAATATGAATTGAGAGAATTCCATCCGGAATTTTCTTCACGGCTGTGTGTCAGTTGTGTGTGGGTTTATTGCCCATAGTCGCGCATCCTGTGCACATGCGCCGAAATTACTGTGTTGTTCTACGCACCTACGGCCAAAAGTTTGTTTCAGTTTACCCACAGGAGCTCAATGCGCCTTTGTCTACTCTGAGACCCATGCACCTGTGCAGAAAAATACACATTGTAAGATTTTTTGTGATTTGGGGAAGGCCCCTAGCCTTCTTAAAAATGATTTCATGCATGTTGTAATCTGCACCACACTTATTTCCCTCTCCACATAAAGGGATTAGTCAAAACACATAGGCACTTAGGGGGTTTAAAATCATTATTTTTCTTTTTCTTTCATTTTGCCACATGGATGGCTTGCTTTGACTAAGAGTATAAGTTGGAATCATTTATAATCACATAAAACTTGCATTGGGACCAAAAGTTGGATAACAATCGTTTAGTATTCTCTTCTCTCGTGCTTCAAAGCGACCTTGAGAATCAAAAAAAGGTTGTAGGACAATTTCATCTCCCTTAAAAAGACTAAAACCTTTAGGAGAGGAAAACAACCCCCTCGGGACTCCTCTTAGTTTATTTTTCAAACACATCTCAAGATTGTAACGGGCCCATACATGCCCACATTCTACAAATATAGGATAGTGTTGAAATTTAATTTCTTAGATTAAATCACTAGGGAAGTTTAAAGGTTTTGTAACGGGCCCATACATGCCCACATGATCACAATCTAGGATAGTTTCAATGCTTTCTTAGATTAAATCACAATAGGGAGTTAAAGGAATAATAAAGGACCCACATGTCCACATGCTAGCTTCCTAGGGACTTTTAAATTATGCAAGGTTGTACCAAAGACATTTAGTTAATTAGGTAATCAACACTTGTAAGGACCAAGTGAAGTCCACATGCAGCAAGGTGGCACCTAATTCATTAAAACATTGGCACACTTTCACTCATTCACACACAAAAGTCAATTATCACTCACATAGTTTTCATCTCGAAACGTGGAGGTCAAAGTAAGTTTCCTCCAAAGGGATTCCGAAACACTCCAACCTTTTCTTGACGAAACTATCCACTCCCATTTAATTTCAATGAGATTCGCTCACACCCCCAATCTCTCAAACAAACCACATTTAATTTTTTTCTAAAAACTCACTAAGTTTTCCTCCACATGAGGTGCCAAAAGAAAATTTTTAGTCTAGGTAGGATTTCGGGGATATGCATCCAAATAACTCCCCGTTATCTGGTTCTCACATTGTCAAAACAATAGAAGTTGTCAAATAGGGAACTGTAAATCCTCCAAGTCAAGTGTTCCTAATACCATAAGGTAGGGAGATACCCATGAAGGGTTGAAGGCCAAGGTCCGATTGTTCTGTGCATCCCCCCTTGAGGCACCCACCTCTTGGGTAGGATCCAGAACGTGACCCATTTCTTAGGATGGAAATCTAAATGCCACACTTTGACCAAGGTACCTAGTGACCAAATTTTAGGACATCTACCTAGGTGGAAATTGTGGGCTGCAATTGCACCTTGATTGGATTTTGTGTGGCTATTGGGAAATATCACTAGCTCTTTCAGGATATGCCCCCTTTACCCCTCATTATAACTGATTACTTCATCCTTCACTAGTTTCTCTTCTAGTGACTTCAGACCCCACTATTGAGTACTATTGGAAGGTCCAGTGCTATTTGAGAGGAAGGACGTTATGTCTTTTAGGACACGAGCATTTGTTTTCTTTGATACTCCACGTGGAAAAAACCCACTTATCCACTTATATGCTTCTTTTTCAAAATACTTTATGATGCACTTCTTATAACATTTGATTTAGATATATATAGTGTAAAGTTCCAATTACCAATCCGCCATGACAATGGTCTTGAACTACTCTCTAATTTTACACAAACCTCAGCCACACATATTGTTGATCACATTCACTAGTGGCGTTGACGATGTAGTTTGTGCAAAGTCAAAACCACCAAACAACAGTGTCTTGACTGGTTTCTCAGATCACTTGTCTCTCTCCTCGGTAAAGATGTAGCTTCCACCTTCCCTCAATCAGAAGAAGAAGCCATCAGTAAGGCTCAACAATACGACCTCATCTATTCACAATCAGGGTACTTGTACACAGTACTTCCTGATCTCCCAAAACCCGTGCCATTTGGCCAAGACAAACCCAGGATGTCTCACTCAGCAGACAGATTGATTGGTAATACCACGCACCACAGTCCACAACCCCAACAACCACAAATGTATGGCACACCTCAATATCCGACGACATATGGGGGAACCTCTTATTACCCTCCACCCCCTTATCAACAACCATACCCTATTTCTCTCTCTCCACCCATTAGGGGGCCACCGTCGGCACCCACAATACACCCATCTATCCAAACAAGTTCTGGTACTCCCTCTACCTCAACTTATACTCTAAGTACTAGCAAAATCACCACACCTTCCTATGTACCTTACAGATCATTACCCACAAAAAATTCATATTTTCCATTCCTTGGTCCTCCACAACCCATGGATCCCCCACACCCTCACACTGGGGTGAATTTTGTTCAACCCTCTCCCCTTCAGCAATATCAAAATTTTGAACAACTGAATATGGAAAATCTGACCCATCAGTCGAATTATGCCAAAAAGAAACGAAAAAACAGGAATAATAGCAACCCAGGTCAAGGTGGGAATCACCCCCAATAGAACCAACCTACTGGGGGAAACCAGAATCAAGGGAATCAGAACCCCCAGGGGGGAAATAACATCATGCGTCAAGGGAAAAATAACAATACTCTTCGAAACACCTTCCCTTATGCCCTTTGTAGTGAGTTTGGGCATTATACTCATCATTGCCCCCAAATCGCTAATTTAAATGGATGAAAGACTTAGGAAGTGTACCACATCCTCCAGCACTGCCTGCCCCTTAGCAGGCCGCACAAAAATACGTCCAACAACCTCCTCCATCCGTGCTGCAGAACCCCATTCCACACCAGGGTGTGATGAACACCCAACAGGAGATGCAACCCACCCCATCACAGTTGGGACAATATCTGAACCTAAACAATCTCGCAGATTGCACTATCCTCCTCACTAGTGAGGAGGAAGTCCTTCTACAGACACGTAGTCGTCAATACCGTGCACCCACTGAGTCTCCTCCCATTCCCCTAGAAACAATCCCAGCACCAACGAGACCCCCATTGGTGATTCCTCGGCCTAACACAGACACACCTCTTCACATTCCTCGCATCCCATTATGCAGGATTGTCCACAACCCATAGGCTAGGGTAGCTCATAATTACAGTTTGTTCGATGACTTAGCACAATCCCCAACTGCCATGTCAGTCTTAGAAGTCCTTCAAACTTGTCCCACTCAACGAAAATCATTACTTTATGCCTTGGGGATAGTCGACTCCACAGATACTCAACTCATCACATTTGATCTCCACAGCAAAGAACCTTGCCTCCCTGCTCTAATTTCTTTTCAAATCCCAGTGAAAATTTAGAACATTACAGTTCATCGGTGCATCATCGATGAAGGCGCATCCACATGCATCATGTCCAAGTCTGTATGGCATAAACTTGGTTCCCCCGAACTCATACCATCTTCCATGACCTTAAGAGCTTATGACAGAAGACCATCTTTTTCTGAAGGGCTCTTCCAAAATGTCCCTGTAGAAATCGGGGGCAAGACCATTCTTATTGACATTGAAGTTATCGATGCCCCACTCGATTACAATATCTTGTTCGTTCGTAGCTACATGTACGCTATGAAGGCAGTTGCCTCTTCCGTCTTTCGAACCATGATGTTCCCCCATAATGGGAAGATCATTACCATTGACCAAGTTTCACATTATGAGACTAACCCTTCTACCAACATCGATAACATTCTCCCTCTCATCCATACTAATCACAAAGCATACCCACTCATTGAAATGGGCCCCGTAATTTTCAAATACCCATCATTGTTAGGAACTTACCATGGTGCACCATCGCTCCTTCATCCTTCCAATCAGGTATGTGTAGTATCGTCGAAAGAAACTGACATAGAGGATACCCTTCCTCCTAGGGAGGCTTCTATCATATCTGACGTCCCACTAGTCACAAATCTCCTCCCTCACAAGCCTCCTATGAACTCATCGACTCCACCAGTTCACAATTTCACCTCTCCCCAAGGCCATATCCCATTTTGCGAGATAGTTCCCCAAGCCATTACTCAAATCCCCTTATTCTACCCTCCATTAGGCGTACAATATTTCCAAGTATATGCAATTCTTACTCTCCCTAATATGGTGTTGGCAATTCCAGTTTGGTATTTACATCCACCAGAGATGGTTCCTCAACCATCCTTTCCCCCCCAAAAAAAATGAATCCCAATGACGATTCCCATACTCACTCCCACCATACCCTCTACACCCCCACTCACTAACCTCCCTGCCACAGTTGGGGGAAGGCGAAAGAAGAAGGAGCCCACAACTCCACCCCCCCCACGCGTCCAACCTCCTTGCATGCTATGTGAGAAAGATGGACACCCAACCAACAAATTCCCATCTCTAGCCGAGTTACGTAACCTAATTCAACTCAATCAAACACCATCACTGCTCGCCACTGTAGAAAGTACTACCGCTACCTCCCCTAACGCAAGTAGCAAAGGGCAAAGAACCAAATTCACTTGCGCGATATGTTCAAAATATGGCCATTATACACACCATTGCCCAACACTACCTCAATTCCGGCAGACATTAGTCACAGTATGCCAAAGTTTCTAGAACGAATCCAATCCAGCTACATCATCCCTACCAAACATCATCGACATCCATTATGTCACGACTTTAGTCAATGAACGTATGAGATGCCCTTGCTCTCTATGAGAATCCTTAGATCATTTTACATACCAATGTCCTATGATCATTGAATATAGGCAACGCCAATAGACCCTGATTCAAACCCTTGCGCCCCTTACAAAATCGATGATTAACCTTACCTAATCACTAGAGGTTCTTCATATCATTTATCCTGAACCAGGGGCACTCCCTATTCCTCTGTGGTTCTTGGATGACTTATCCGAGGATTTACCTCCAAATCCCCCCAATTCTTCCATTCATTTCCCTACGAAAATTTTACATCCAACTACCACTAGTACTCCTCAGTACCTCGATATTTGGTTTATGTCGAGCGAACCATCACAATCTCATTGCGTCATTCCCCCTACTTCTTCATCACCAGAGGACAACCACACCGTGACAGTCACTGATATCACTCTTTACGATCCCTTGTATTCCTGTCGATTCCACTGTGATGAGGACATACTCAAAGAATTAAACACCCCTGACTACCCATGGGATGCGCTACACCACATAGCGCTCTTCTTTCCACAGGAAGACTTCACGCTTCCTAACCAAAACCCCATATACATAGTCGAACCCAAGGATTTTATCCCATCAGGGCATATCGACTGGTTCAACAACCCCATCCCTGCCCCTGATGCTTTTGAAGAAGGCAACATGGCCAACATTTTACCGACCATCAAAATCGATATTTCCATCAAAAGTGGAGTCGTCGAGGAAATCACCATTGGCACTGCATGCACTCCTCAAGAAATCACCGCCTATAAAGCCCTCTTCCAAGAATATCGGGATATTTGTGCCTGGTCATACATAGAGATGCCTAGACTTTATCCCTCTATTGTCGAACATCACATCGACACCTGGCTTGATATCACACCGGTTCGTAAAAAAAAATGACCGCTACACCCATCCAAAGAAACGACCATTAAAGATGATATTGAGAAATTACGCGGGGGTGGTTTCATCTACCCCATCGCCTATACGTCATGGGTTTCCAAACCTGTACTCATTAAAAAAAAACAGGGCACTATCTATGTATGCACGAACTTTCATGATCTCAATCATGCTCGTCCCAAAGACAACTTTCCAATGCCTTTCATCCATCAAATTATCAACGACTGCGCAGGCCACAAGGCTCTGTCCTTCATGGACAATTTCTCTGGTTATAATCAAATCCAAATCCATTCAGCCGATCAATAAAAAACCGCATTCACCACCCCTTGGGGTACTTTTTCATATCGTGTCCTGCCTTTTGGCTTAAAGAACGCTGACGCAACTTTCCAATGGGCTATGACATACATTTTTCATGATCTAGCTCATATCATCCTCGCATACTTGGATGACCTCACAACTCGATCCAAAAAACGCACCCAACATCTTGATGATTTACAGATCATCTTCCAAAGGTGTCGTCAGTACAACATCCGCTTGAACCCCCTCAAGTGTGTATTCTGCGTCACTGCAAGGTGCCTCCTTGTATTCATCGTTTCATAAAGTGGTATTACCATGGACCCCCTCAAAGTCCAGGCTGTCACATAAATTACACCCCCCCCGGAATTTATGCCAACTCCAGAGCGTACAAGGAAAAACTAACTTTTTACGGCGATTTGTCCCAGACTATGCCACTCGAGCACACAGTTTCCTTTGCTTACTACGCCACGACATCCCATTTCACTGGGATGAACATGCCCAAAAAGAGTTCGACGATCTTAAAATGGAACTCTCCAACGCCCCTTTAGTTAGTTCACTCGACTATAATCATGACTATATCCTCTACATCTCAGCATTAGCTGTCTCAGTAGCAGGAGTTCTCGCTCAAATTGACGACGATGATCGTGAGCATGTCATTTACTACATTAGTAAAAACCTCTCAGGGCCACTCCTGAAGTATAATCACGAAGAGAAACTATCCCTTGCAGTCGTCCTCACAGTCCAGAAACTGCGCCATTAAATTCTACTTCGCACGACTAAGGTCATAGCAGATTCCAACCCCATGCAATACTTGCTCAGTCATCGACAAATTAATGGAAAAATTGCTCGATGGATCATTATCCTTCAGGAGTACAATCTCGAATTTTCAACACCCAAGAGCAAGAAATCTCTCATCCTCACCGAACTTGTCACAACCTTCCCCTCTGATACTACCAGTGCCCCTTTCAATACCAACTTCACCGATGAACATCTCTTTTATATCACTTCGGATGATCCTTGGTACAATGACCTCCTCGTCAACCTCTGAACCCAAAATTTTGGTAACCACCTCTCACGAGATGATCGTCGTCGTATTCTCCACCAGGCCCCCCACTATATCCTCATCGAAGATATCTTATATCAGCGAGGGGTTGACACCATACTCCGTCGATGCTTGACCATTGACGAGGCTGATAGAGTCTTGAATGATTTTCATAGCGACACGTGTGGGGGCCATCTCTTGGGGATGTCCACTACTCAGAAAATAATCCGAGCAGGTTATTTTTGGCCTACATTGTTTCACAATTGCATTCATGTCGTGAAGTGATGCGATAAATGTCATCTTTACGCCAACAAATCACGAGCACCACCTACTCTTCTCCACCTAGTCATTATTGTAGGCTCCTTTTGTAAATGGGGCGTCTACTTCATGACTTGTAACCCACCATCCAACAATGGACACAAAGACATCGTGTTCGCAGTCGATTATTTTGCAAAGTGGGTTGAATCCATGCCCACCTTAAACAACACTATTGACACCGCAACGCGTTTTTTCTTTAACCACTTCATATCCCGCTTTGGAGTACCACTCCAACTAGTTTCCGATCACGGGAAACATTTTGAGAATGAGATTTTCGTCGAACTCTCATCATGGTTGGGATTCTTGCATGAGTTTGCCTCACCATATTACCCCCAGTCTAATGGACAGGTCGAAGCAGTTAACAAGGTCCTCAAGACCATGTTGCAGCGCATGGTTAACAAACATAAGACCAATTGGAATCATATGTTATTTTCTATGCTATGGGCTTACCATACGACTGTGAAAATGGCCATTGGTTTCACACCATTTCATCTAGTCCATGGAGTCAAGGCCACTCTTCCTATCGAGTGCAAAATCCCCACCTTACGCACCACAATTGAGCTATTACCTGACATTGCTCCAATGGAGCAGCATTTGCTGAACTTAGAGTCCCTTGATGAAGATCGTCGATCTTCATTATAGAACAATGAGGCAGCCAAAAAATGGTCAAAGGCCACCTTTGATCGCCATGTCAACCTTTGCTCATTTCACGAAGGCGACCTCGTCCTTGCTTACGATATCTCTCACGATACCCTTGGTCATGGAAAATTCAAGTCACTATGGCATGGCCCCTACATTATTCAACATTGCATCACCAAAGGTGCATACATCCTAGCTTGCCCCAAAGGCCTCTCTCTCAAAGAACCCATAAACGGGATATACTTAAAGAAATTTTACGCCTAAGCGTAGCCATTCTATATTAGGTTATTTCTTTTTATAGTGTTTTTAATCTTTTTTCCATACCTCTTGTATAAACTATCATTTGTGTTATTGACATATGCTTCCTCCATCGGCCTACCACATCGGTTATGCCGACGACGCCAACCGTTGGACACAAAATCTCGCTTCGCCAGCTTGGGCCCTCTATACCCCCTCACATGAACTACTCCACTCTAGCGGCATATGTTTGGGTTCAACAACCAACAACCAAGCCGAGTACACTATTGTCATTGGCCTCCTCGCTGATGCCATCCATCATCATATTCGCCACCTTAGTGTCTTACTTGACTCCCAACTAGTCGTCCTCCAACTCAATAATGTGTACCATGTCCGCAATCCTTGCCTTTTTCGCAAATACCTGCAAGTTATACTTTTATCTCAACATTTTGATTTCATTACATTTACACATATTCCAAGACAATTTAATCAAATCATAGATAACCTAGCTAACATTATATTCGATTGGCATATATCACATCAAGATACCTTCACACACACATAAACCATCAAGAGCCTGTCACAACATATATAGATTAGACATCATAAATAACATTAAAAAACACACATGTGAATATCACAAAGACCCCAAAATGTATACTC
>SNQJ01S0001454.1:268925-295468 GCA_010110895.2 Picea sitchensis
AATTGGTCAACAGTTCCATCAAAATGTTCACATGCACATAAAATACATTGTATACAAAATCCGTAGGCCAGTGAAGCACCTCGGTAAAAAACTGGTGTCACTACACCAAAATGGGATCACCAGCCTATATACAATATACAAAAATACATAGAGAGACACTCAAGGTGCCTCTAGAGCACCACCTCCTACTCCTCCCTCAGGCGGAAGTGCCCCACTCACTATCGGTCCCTCCAGACCTAGAGGTAACCGCCCAGTCATCGCAGCACCTGCTACTGCTTCTCTCCGAACCAAAAACCTCCACATCATTGGAACTCCCACACACTTCTCCAGGACACCCTTGTCCTAGATGCGTGACCACATGCCCTCAGGCACTCCTTGTAACACCACCTCCAAGCGGCGATGAATATCCTCAAAATCTCCCCTGGCCTCCGCCGGAGGAGCATGCAATGGACCAGCACTAGGATCATCAAAGTGATGTCTCCTAGCCGCTCTCTCGTCACCGGATGGTCTCACCTCAACGTCCTCGCGCTGACGTCTCTCTCCTGCCCGCGATGGTCTCACCGGCTCCTGACGAGCCGATGCTCTCATCAACTCAACCTCACGCCCACGAGGTCCCACATCTGCACATACAAACAAATAAAGGATAGCATCAACATCCATCTATACATAATATATAAGTCATACTATCTCAAATATCAAACAAATCACAAACATACCTCGGTGGTCAAAAACCTCTCCTGGAGGTAACACCATATACGGATCACCCTGGAAGTCAACCCCACAGTATGGATACTGCAGTATCATCTATGGCATCTTCCGCCACACCTGTGTAGCCTTGGTCATGAAAAAATGACCACCCTCACCACCACCGTGGCGAATCAAAATCATTTACCACCACCTCAGTCGCGTCTCTCGCGCACCAGGTGCACCCAATAAAAATCTAGGTCACAACATCGACACCCTCTCCAGAAACCAAGCCACCAAGATGGACCCAAAGGCAAAGTCCCCTAACTCCGTAGTCTGACACCTATCAAGCTGCTCTACCATCTTGGAATGCAACATCAAGCCCCAGGAAAAATGCTCTCCTGCCAGTGCCCACCCCATAGTCCTCAGCTAACCACCACTGATCCGCTAAGTCATGAGGGACCCATATACCCTCACAATCATCGCTGCTACACAGCGATGAACTAAAGCATTAATAGCCCCGATACTCACTATGGATCCTGACACAAAGTTCTCTCTAGAACAATACCTTCGGCCCATGCACGCCTTTTTTCCCCCTTAGGGTGCACCCGTGCGTGGGTTATCATAGAACAGGTGTGCACACATGCACGCATATGTCCAGATCACCCACGCACTGGGGGGCCCACATCCACAAAACCCCCTGTACGACCCTCCGTACAAGCCCTGCCCACAAATAGGAAACCTAATTCTATGAAGGATGATAAGACCACTAACCTGAAGCTCGTTGGTCCTAAATCGGCTTCCTCATTCTCCTAGAATCTCCAAATATCCTCTAAATATATCTTGTCCAATCACTTTGACAGAAGGTACAAATGAGGTGGCAATGTGGGCCCTACAACTATATATAGGCCTTTACGCCAAACTTCCAAACACTATTCCAGGAGCTCTGGGTGTTTGTTTTTCGTTCTATCTTCACCCACGGGATCAACATCCCATCATCTACATCAAGACAGTCCCCGAGCCATTTTTTATCCTTATCCCCTAGGGCGCCACTTTTTCATACCCCATCCAGGTACGCATGCTCATGTTCAAATTATCAAATAAATGCTTGTATGTTCGATTCTCTTCAGATATTGTTCACATCGGGTATTTGGTTTTCATGTGTGCAGGTACTTGGTCATCATACATCAGCGCAACCCCTTCAGGTATATAATCAACAATGGCATGTAATCATTCCCTCTGAATCTCAATTGCATCTCTAGTCACACCCTCTGAAATTTACCTTTAGGATCCCCATATCCGGCTCTGCAGTACCGCCACCTCCATTGCATTTTGGGTACTGTCACTCGGTAGCACTCTCCCCCACATGAGTTGTCCCATTCATAGTACCCCTTGGTAGTTTGACACTCATGCTGTTTTTTTCAACCCTTTAGGGATGGGAGTCCCGATAGCCTTACACCATGTCGTGAATCAAGCACATACTCATTCTCCTCATTTTGCTAGCTTTCCCCATAGACTCCCATGATTATCTCTTCAAGGTTCTATTTTGACTGCTCCTCCACAATATCATTAACCCTCCATTTCATCCATAATTAGTTTTCCCCTCTGCAAATTTCCCTCCATTCCATCTACCTCATACAGAAACCCACCCATGGGGTCCCCAACCTCCACCAGTTCTCCAAGCACATTGCACCCTCACCGACCCAACCATATTACATTGGGGCACCCGTTTCTATATTTGTACACTCATCCCAAACTATTCTGTTATGAACATAAATATACATAAATAGATATTCATATATAATAATAGTTAATAAATAATAATTATTAATAATGAAAGGTCATGTCTCAAAGGACATGACTATTGGTAAAGGGCACCCCTGCGTGGGTATATAAATGAGCCCTCATTCTCAATTGTAATCATCATAATATCTTATCTATTCATATTTTATACATTATTCCTACATGGATTATTATGTTATATTCCAAGTATTTTGGATAATTCTTGTGTGAGTGAACTTTGTTCATCCCATATTCTTTATAAATTGTAAAAATCCTTTGTTTCCAGCATTTACATATCTTTTTGTCGTCACCTTTGGCGACCTTCTTCCCTTTTTGGCAAACGCAACCCATGTCGCCCTTGGTTGGGGAACTCCTTATCATCTACTCTTGTTGGCATCGTCCATATACTTCGAGTATCCCACAGGCCACTTACTTCTGCTCTTTGAGTTTGTCCACTTTGCCCTGCCTCTGGCACAACTTATCCCACGTCTTGTTGTCCCCCTGACACTCGACCTAGTTGAACAGCTGCAACCACTTATACTTCGCATATACCCCCAACCAAGGGAAGTCTTGAGTCTTCATACATCTTGATTTCGTCCATGTACCTCCTCACCTCACCTAGTAGATTTCACGAAGCCCTTTGCTTCTTGGAGTCGCATCCCCCTTTTTGTCGACATCAACATAGTTTCTAGAAGGGCGACAATATCTTGACTGTCATTACCTTTCCAATGAGAGGTTCAGACATCACAGGGAGAACCACAATTTCTCCATATTGTCGTTGACCCCTGTAACATTCGACTTCAACACTTTGCGACTATTGCAGTTATTTCTTATATATTTTCCGAAGAACTTTGAACTTGGTTGGGCTATCAATGCCTACAGAATCTGTGATACTCCTTACATGTGTCATTGCCTACTATTCAGAGTATGTTCCTCCTCAGAATGGTCCTCTGCCTTTATCACAACTGCCCTTGAGTGCACTACAGTTGTCTACATCAACACACAGTTTCGGTTACTATGCAACACCCTTCCTTTTTGAGTTACATGACACGAGCGTGGGGCATGCCCACCTCATTTGTACACAATTTATTTTGACACACCTTATGGAAGGTTGGGTCCTACAGGTTCCATTCTCCCTCCAACGGGTCACTCTTGATACTCTCACTATCTCTCTCTCTTACAACGACACTTTCAATAGAAGAAACATTGATGAATTTTGTCTATACATATGCTCCTAACCTCATCCATCAGGGGGCATCTGTTATCACTGAAATTTCATCCATAAATGGTTACAGGAATCCAACAGCTTCAAACAGTTATGAGTTCACCCATGGAACAAAATTACCACAAAATCATTTCCAAAAGGTCCAAAACTATACAACCAGTGATAAAATTATTGTGTGCTATGATTACACAGGGCGCGTGTGCACATGCGCCATCCAAAAATGCAAGAAAATCTCACATGCACATGATGCGCGAATGTGGTCACTAAAAGCCACACACACCTGAGAATGACACATTTATGATATTGGTCGGCCTCCCACCCACTTCTAGTTCAACTTCCAAGTTGATTTGACATCCAAATTTTGATTGGATCCGACTGGGTGGCTGGTCAAAGACCTAAAAATGCCCTAAACAACCCCTTTTCACACTAAAATCTGGTTGCACAATACCTCAAAGTGATGCTATAAAACAAGGCCATGGGTGCACTACATTTTCAAGGAATTCATTTGCAAGGTTATGTTGTTGCTATTCTCTTGGGGAATCCTCTTTTGTCATCAAGAGTATACTAGCATCATTACATTTGGGCAATCCATCTCACCTCTTGAGTGGATTAGCTTGGGATTCTTTCACCATCTATTTCAAAGTTGTAAGAAGATCTTAGTTGTGGGGGTCCAAGAGCCCTCCCTTGGAGGAAGAAGGGACCCAAAGTCCTCTTTCTTCTTGGTGTTTTCTTTCACTAATATAATCCTTGCCATTGGTGACATGAGTCTTATTGTTTTTTTGTTCTTATGTCCTTATGCTCAATAGTTTAGTTGTTCTTTTATTTCTTAGTTTAATTCTTAGCTTGTTCTTTTATGTTTATTTTTCTAACCCTTTCCTTTACAACTGTCTTTCTTAGCTAACCCAACTAAGCTTGTAAGCACCTCTGTTTTGCTCATTTAGGTGACAAAAGAGGTGCAACAAAGGTCATAGAGGAGGGTAACACCTGTTGATATTATGGTATCTTCAGGAGGTATGAACCTCTATTGTGACCTATGACGAGATTAGAATATTCCAGAAGAAAGAAAAGAAGTAAAGGAAACCCTAAACGAGATGTCAGCTGCAAAAATATAATTAATATGAATTAATTAGTACCCATAAGGAGAAGTCGGCCCAGACAAGCCTTCTAGATTAATATAAATATAGGGTGCCAGTTTCTCATTATTCACATTCTCATAATTACAGAGAGCCAGTTGTGCACACTGTAGTTTGGCAACTTTGTGCGCAAGTTTTGGGAAAATGTGTTGCACCAGTTTCTGGGTGGGACTATCTAATCATATTTGGTTACTTTTTTTGCTTGGTGCATTAGCCTTGATGGGCTATTGATTGCTACCTGTATTCTTCTCTGTCAAGGTCGAGGTGCTCAGAGGGTGGCTTCGGCCTATGGTTGGGTGACAAGGTTATTGTCAATGGTAAAATGAGTACAATCCTTCATATTCTAACAAGTTATGGGCCCACACCTCCTTCATTCAGTCTAAACGCTATAAGGAAGCATAGCTGCTAGGATATTGAGCTCGCTGAGGAATTACAACTAGGGTTACTAGTAGGAGCAGCTTCCAAAGACAATGTTGCTAGGGTAACTAGCAGAAGCAGTTGCAGAAACCCTAATCTCAGATTTGACACCTTGTGATGGAGCATCTCGCTCAAAAGAATATATCTATATGCAACCTAACTCAGTGCACCTTTTGGCTCTCTTAGAAGACAGACACGATGAATTTGAAGTTTTGGATCAAGGCATGACCAGTTACCAGTCAACCGAAGACATGAGTGAAATGATTAGTCTTTTACACTACTCAACACTTACTGGAATGATTGAAGATGAAGTGTGGATAATCTATAGTGGATCTTCTAGGCACATGATGGGAGATCAAGCCATACTCTTAAATCTAAATGAGAAGAATACCTCGTACAAGGTAGAGCTTGGAGACAAAACCACTTACCCCGTGGAAGGATTTGGACAAACCTCCATCAAAATGAAAATAGGTAACTATGTTCACTTAAGCAATGTTTTATATGTGCCTGGTTTAGAAAATAATATTGTATTGATATCTTTCCTAGAAGACAAAGGAAACATAATATCTTTTGTGGATGGAAATGTGTTATCATGGCATAAATACTCCAACATAGAGAATTCTAGGGTTATTGGAAGCCATGAAGGAAATCTGTATAGACTACTAGAACAAAATGAAGAAGTTCTTATACATAACGAAGTCAACCCCAATGAGATTTGGCATAGAAGGTACACTCAAATTAACTATCAAGAATTACCCTTTCTCAAAAGGATGGTTGAAGGAATACCAGAGTTGTAGTCTACACATGAAGGAATCTGCAAAGGATGTGCTCTTGGGAAGAATATCAAGAAACCATTCCCAAGCAACAACAACAGATCTAAGGAGATTCTAGATCTAATACACTCAGTTGTTTGCGGTCCAATGCCAATAAAATATCTAGGAGTATCTTCATACTACGTAATATTCATAGATGACTATTCAAGAAAGACTTGGTTAAATCTACTCAAGACAAAAGACAAAGTATTCAACAAGTTTCAAGAGTACAAAGAAGAAATAGAAAATCTCACAAATAAGAAGATCAAGATGCTAAGAACCGATAATGGTGGAGAATACAAATCAAAGGAATTCATTTCATTATGCAAATCGACAGGGATTAGGAGGGAGCTAACTATTCCTCATAATCTTGAACAAAATGGTGCAGCAGAAAGAAAGAACAAATCCATTGAAGAAACCGTAAAAGCCTTACTAAATGATCAAGGTATATCCATGTTCTTATGGGGAGAAGCCGAAATGACAACAATATATGTGCATATCGGAAGTCCTCATCATATACTGAAGGAAATGACACCAAAAGAATATTTCTTAGGTAAGAAACCCAATGTGGAAAATCTAAGAATATTTGGATTTCCTATTTACTCTCACATTCCCAAGGACAAGAGGAATAAACTAGAACCTTCAGGAAAGAAAGGGATATTCGTGGGATACAGTGATTCATTCAAAGATTATAGAATATATATTCTAGAACAACACAAGATCAAAGTCAACAGAGATGTAACATTCAATGAAAAGATGGCCTTCAAGAAATCCATAGAAGAAAATATAGAAGAAGAAGATATTGAAGAACTTAACGAATGAAGCACAGAAAACGAAAAATGACAAAAATGAACTACCTGATCATCCTATGGAGCCATGTGAAAACATTGATTCAGATATCGTACCTAAGACCAAGAAAAGACTAGCTTGGATTGAAGCTACCTTACAAGACGCAGAAAGACTCAAGGTCTCAGAAGGAACATTCAGAAAGAGTAAAAGACCTAAAATATTCCCAAGTTATGCAACATACATGACAAAGCTTCTAGATGAAGAACCTACCACATTTGAAGAAGAAGTTCAAAAGGGACAATGGAAAGAAGATATGATGGAAGAGAATCAATCCATTATGAAAAATGAGGTATAGGAAATCGTACCAAGACCTAAAGAAAAATCATCCATTGCAAGAAGGAATTAGCTTTTTAATTTGATATGAAAGATCTAGGTCTCATGCATTATTACTTGGGACTAGAAGTATGGCAGAAGCATGGTGAAGTATTCCATGGACAAGGAAAGTACGTAATAAAGATCCTTCAGAAATTTGGAATGATGGATTGTAAGTCCATGGACACTCGTATGAATGCGGATATAAGAAAAGTGAAAGATCCAGATTCTGATCCAATAGACCCATCTCTATATCAACAACTAATTGGGTCATTGATGTATTTGGTAAATACTCGACCAGACATTTGCTTTGCTGTAAATACACTAATCCAGTTCCAGGTGGAACCAAGACATGAACATTGGATAGGTACAAATCATGTATTAATATATATTCATGGGACAATAAACTATGGCTTGAGATATACTACATCCAGTGATATCCAACTTCATGGATTCACAGACTCTGATTGGGCAGGAAGTGCAGAAGACAAAAAGAGAACTTTAGTTATGTGTTTCATCTTGGGCTCCACTATGATATCTTGGGGAAGCAGGAATTTTTTTTTTGTCTCACTTAGCACAACAGAAGCAGAGTATATGGCAACATGTGAAGCATTCACATAAGCAATATGGTTAAGGAAGTTAATCTCTGATTTATTTGATCAGATTCTAGAATCAACCATAATATATTGTGATAATTAGAGTTGTATAAGATTATCAGAACATCCCATGTTTCATGAAAGGTCAAAACACATTGAGATCAAATACTACTTTATTCGAGATAAAGTACAGGAAGGAGAGGTAAATCTCGAGTATATCCCCACTGATGAGCAAACAATAGATATCCTAACAAAACCTCTATCCAGAATAAAGTTTGCATATTTTCGAGAGAAGATGGGGATCGTGGAAGTAAATCCCTTAGATTAAAGGGAAGATATGACTCTCCAGGTTGGGAGGGAGAACTGAAAATATTGAAGACATTTATTTTGAGATTGAAAAATAGTCCAGATTAGATAGATTCTTTCTTGTTCAGAAAGTGGATCGAGATTTCTAATGGACAATGATTTCCCATTGTGGTTAACATGGGAAATGGTCCAGATTACTGATGTATCATAGACAATGACTTCCCATTGTGGTTAACATGGGGGGTGGTATAGGGCAGCCTCTCTTCTTGAGGGTTACTCAAGAAGACTGGCCTACCTCACTAGATAGCGATTTCTCATTGTGGTTAACATGAGGAATGGTCCGTTTTGGAGGTTGATACAGGGCAGTCTTTTCTTCTTGTGGTTAACGGAGGAAATGGTTTGGACAGTCATTCCTTAGGTTTTATACATTCTCTCCAAGGTGCACTTTGATTAGCGTAGGAAGAATGGCCCAGGGTGGGGAATGGTCTAAGCTCAACAATGAGGGACAAACATTCCTTAGGGTTTATACATTATCTCCAGGGTGCACTTTGATTAGTGTAGGAAGAATGGCCCAGGGTGAGGAATGGTCCAGGCTCATAAATCAGAAAAAATCATTCTTCCTTGTTTGAGAAGAATAGGGCAAATAATCCATTGTTGATGTTCTATACTGAGGGCAGATATTCTTTCAGATCTCACAGATGTGAGTGAAATATTGGCCCATATGGTTCAGTTTTATTTTTAACAATATTTTCTGTGTAGGTTGTCATCAGATGATTGTTATGGAGACTGCATGTCTCCAGACAATATAGATATACTACTGTGGTGGATATGTTCCATTGTTTGTGACTATGTGTCACGGTTTGAGTAGTTGTGTACTAACGTGGATAGACAAAGTTGTGTTCTATCAATTGATATTGTACTAGTTGTCATAGGAGATTATCTAGTTGTATAATAATGACAGTGCTCATGATACTACTAGTTGAATGGTTTGTTTGTGCTCAAGACCATACCTCCCTAGCTAGGAGGGAGTGTTGACATTATGGTAGCTTCAGGAGGTATGAACCTCTATTGTGACCTATGCCAAAATTAGAATATTCCATAAGCAAGCAAAGAAGTAAAGGAAACCCTAGACGAGATGTCGACTGCAGAAATATAATTAATATGAATTAATTAGTACCCAGAAGGAGAAGTCGGCCCAGGAAAGCCTGCTAGATCACTATAAATATAGGGCGCCAATTTCTCATTATTCACATTCTCAGAATTGCAGAGAGCCAGTTGTGCGCACTGCAGTTTGGAAACTTTGTGCGCAAGTTTTGGGAAAAGGTGTTGCACCAGTTTCTGGGTGGGACTATCTGATCAACTTTGGTTACTTTTCTTTCTTGGTGCATTAGCCTTGCTTGGCTATTGATTGCTACCAATATTCTTCTCTGTCAAGTTCAAGGTACTCAAAGGGTGGCTTTGGCCTATGATTGGGTGACAAGGTTATTGTCAATGGTAAAATGAGCACAATCCTTCATATTCTAACAACACCCTTATGACTTACACTCTCATACACAACGAGTTTTCTTGTCTTGAATTATAAAATATTTTTTTGTAAGTGTGTTAATTAGTTGTGGAAAAAAAAACTTAAAAGAATATTGTTTTCTTTTCCAGTGTTCGAAAAGACAAATAATTCCAAGGCGTAAGAAGACTCGAGTTTCCATTGAGAGTAAGAGGATGGATATTGTCTTTTGGGATGCACCTAGTAGTGGAAAGGGTGGAAACCATCAATGAGTGACCTATTATGTATCTTAGCCATGATGTGCCATTTTGGACATGAGGTGAAATTTTGTATCTAAGGCACAATCCTTTCCATTCTTCCATGTTTGGGCATGAGGTGCCATTATGTATCTTGGGAATGATGTGCCATTTTGTAAAAAATGTCAATTTGAGCCAATTTTGAATACACACAAGCACACATTTCATGGGATGTAACATCCCCATTTTGACCCCCATTTAAATTGTAATTAATGATGTGTAGTGTAGTTTATGAGGGAATGAATATTTTGTTAATGTGTCAGGTTAAACTAGACAAACCAAAAACAATGTATATGCATCTTATTTTAATTAATGAAAAATGGCAAGCATATGACTGAGAGCATGATCCCTATAGGGACCTTGATACCATGATAGGGGAATGGTGAGGGGGTATTGGGGGTTTACCTTTCAAATAACCCCAAGCCACCATTTCCAAGAATATTTTTCTAATATTTGAATTTGAAAAATGTTTCACTCATTTTCCCTCCAACCCAAATAATTTAATGAGAAAAACATGGTTGGTTGAGATGTCACCTTCACATAATTATGGAAGCATGGGATGGTAGTTGAGAATTCCTCTTAGAAAAAAATGGGAGGCATGGGATGAGTACAAGATCCTAAAAAATTGTGGTTTACCGATGACTTCCCTAGAAAGAGGAAAATCACAATCTTCTGGGTGCACAAGAGGGGTGGAGAGACAATTTTTTCAATGTAGAGGAGAGAATAGAGGAGGATAGGTGAGATACACAACTGATGAGTCGAACCAATGAGAAAAATAGTAATTTCAATCTAAGAGTTCACATAGGGAACTCTTTGATAATACAAGATCATGGGACTATGAGATAAGGCCTTGTTGGGTGCATATGAAAGAACTGTGTTGGCCAGGAAGTCCTGAAAATACTAAGTGCGCAGAGGAAGAAGGAAATATAGAGAGTGTGAAACTGAGGTGCATCCAAATGGAAAGTGTGGAGAAGGAGGAACGTGTGAAAAAGGAATACAACACACAACTTGAAGAATAAATCTAGAAGAATAAATCTAGAAGAATAAATCAAGGAAATAAAGAATAACAAGAGAATGATAGCTCGACATTCCAGAAATAGAAGAACAACAAAAAAAAAAACTCGAAGGTTGGAAATCAGAAGAAAGTAATTGAACAACCAACTAAATGAGTTGGCCATTCAGTGTAATGGGATATTTTTGGTATGAACAGATTAGGGTTTTTATCCCTAACTTTTGGTATAAATATTTAATGGGTTGGGAGATTAGGGGTTGGTTCATCTAGGTATTATTCTGATGAAGTCCAATTATGATAGATTAGGTTATGTTAAAGTCTTATTGATACTAAGCTCCAAATTCATTGAATGTAGTAGTCAATGGTTAAGAAGGAGGAATAAAGGAATGGCAAAGATATGTTACAAAATTGTGTGTTGTCTATGTTTTATTATGAATACTATTTGCATGCATGGTAGAATAGCTTCATATGATAGTTTAAGAATGGTGCCATGATTTATTACTATGAAAGTAACACATCTATACATTAATATGGAATATGATAAGTATGGGAATCTGAATCATAAGTAAGATAATAAATAAATAAAACATAGTTATGTGCACAACTTAATAAGAAAGAATGAACCAAATGTTTTCCTCTCGTTCCCTTACTATTGCAGAAGCCTAGTGTTGAGGGGTCTGAGATCCCTTTGACTAAAAAACTGGAACCAAACCCGCATGAGAGGCCCAAATAGACTTTCAAGCGTTTACTGAGTGGTATGGTTCTCCAGATTCATGATCTGGCTAGATTTATCGATGGGCTTTAATTGTGACCGATAGATATGTCTTTCGGTGAAAAATTTCCTTAGGCCATGCAATTCTGTTTTTTGTTCTTGTTATCATTAGTGGGAAAGAAAGGTGGAGCCTAAGCTAAATGACAGAGAAAAGTTACAATGTATGGGAGGAAACTGGGTTTTGGGATAACCTTTTATACCTCAGCATGTAGAAAATGAGGATCGAAACTACTTCAAGGTAGAAATAATACTATTTTACTTGTAAACATTTAACATCGTCTGAGATAACGGTTTCAGAAAGAAAATATATACGTGCCAAGAAATTAGTGCAAGAAAAATAATTTTCAATGCTCTACCATCAATCACATATTAACAAAATCAATTTTTATTCATCAATTAGAATAAAAGAACAGCCACAACCTTATAATATAACTTAAATAACATATACACCAAATATTACTCAAATCAGTAGAAAAACATTGAATTCGAAGACAAAGATTACCCCCCTAGGTCCAATCACATTCACTCCTCAGATGGAAGAAGTGTCTTTGGTTCTAAACATAACTTCTTAATTAAAATAACTTGCACATAAATAATTCTCTTACAATATTTCAAAAAAAATATTTCTCTCCAAAACCATCGACCCCCAACTCAATGTTGATTCTCTTAATTATAAAATAAATCTAAACTAAAAATAGCAACTAAGTAATGGGTGTTCTATATGCACTAAAAACCCTCAATTAAATTTTCAACCCCGGGTAAGTAAACTTAGATTTGTAGCACTATATGTGACAAGGAAGAAAGGCTAGAGGTAGTATAGTCTATCTAAGGAAATGGGCTATTTAAGGGCTAATCTATTCAAGAAAAGACTACTAATGATCAAACCCTACTAAGAAACTTAAAATATTTACCCTAAGTAACTTTTGAACAATGGATCGATGGATAGTCCTAAGAAAGAAAATGAAAACCCTACTTTAAGAAAATTAACTTAACCATTATAATGAGCAAAATCAAACTATCTATTTAATCTATCTAATGAGAAAATCAACAACAAACTAATCTAATTAATCTATTCAAATTCAATGAACAACAACAAGTGAGCAAATAAACAAGCAATCAACTATCCTATTAAAACAAGTAAATAAGAAAGCAACTACCCTATTAAATCAAGTAAACAAGCAAGCAACTACCCTATTAAAGCAAGTAAACAAGCAAGCAATGAACTAACTAAACTATGGTAACTTCTACAACAAGTAAACTAATCAAAATTACTCAATAAGCAACTAATCAAACTAATAAGCAAGTGAACTCTATTCTTAAGATAAATTTCATAAGTACTTCTAATCTGCGAAAGGAAATCTTAATCTATTGAATTAAAAGAATCATGACAATAAAAGTTAATCAACAACTACTCTTTAATCTACAATAACAAGAAAACTATTTTCTAATTTACAAAAGAAAGAAAACTCAAATATAGTGTGATGGTTGTGTCTTCGGTGTCTTATGATATCACGATGGCATTCAACAATTAATGATAACTCAAGAGGGATAAACTCAATATTAACTTCTATAACAAAGTGAAAGGTATGAATCAAACAATCTAATGAGAATTTGGCCATTATAGAAGAAACATCAACTACCCTGAAAATCCATGTGATTATTCAATTTATGCACTAGTCATCAACAATATCAAAACACTATTCTATTTAATTCAATTGCATTCTATGCTAATGTAAGCAAATTCATACTACTAGAGATTCATAACTAAAAACTAAACTCAATAATCAAAATTCGAGTTAAAATTGCAACCTAGATCTAGAATGGAAATTGCATAAATTAAATTAAACTAATCATATTTTAACAATTTAAATTGCAAAGGGAAATACTCATAAAGACATAACTCAAATCCTATTTCTATTTTAGCATATAACAAGAGAATAAATAAGAAAACTAAATAACAACTAGATAAGAAAACTAAGTAGCAATTAAATAAGCAAACTATAAATCAAAACTAAAACTGATAATTATCCATCCATCGAAACTTGCCAAAGAAACTGTTAATTCTGTTCTACTTTGTTTTAACCCAATACTCCGTTCTACTTTAATTTGCAGAAATTCAAACTAGCATCTAGTCACACACCATAGTTAGTATCTAAGCTTGCAAGCTATTTACTATTAATTAAAAATTCATGGCATATTAACTCTATCCTTCATAAGTAACCTGCAAAAAGAAACTGAAGCAATTAAACTATAAACAACAATTACACAGTAAGTAAAAACAATAAAAGATCATGTACAAGAAATAAAGGAAATGACAACTACACTACGCGAATTCACAAGGTAATTGACTGAATATTCGCCCAAACCACTGGTGTCCCCCCCAACAAGTTGTGGCTACTCCTGAACAATGAATCACGAGCTCAAGCAACACGATTTCAACATTTAAATTAAAAAAAAAGTTTTACACAATTTAGAGAAAATGTCTTGAAATGGAAAAACAGAGCTTAACTAACCTTATCTATTTGTCTGACCACTACTGTGGTATTTATACAGGTTACAAGCTGAGAGGTCGACCACTGGAAGGGTCGAGTTCCTCTAAAAACAGTAAATCACACTTAATGCGTCTTAACCACCAGTGGCTTCTAGAAACTAAGCGAGCCAATAAATGCCCAACATAACAACCCAATCCAAGTTGTCAGAAGCTCAGTAGCTGGAGGCCACGAGCACAAGCAAAACCCATGTCTTTGATTTTCCCATCATTGGCCGCCGATATGATAACCGCTAACTCTCCCATGGTTTTAGTGCAGGACGGAGTGCTGGACGCAGTGCCAGATGGAGTACTGGATGCAGTACTACCAGATGGAGTGCCAGATGGAAAAACACCATGCACTTTTTCCCTGTGACACACAGATCGTGAATTAGCTTCCTGGAATCATTAAAACATGCTGAATTATACTTGAAACCATCATAAAACATTAGTCATACGTACTTGGTATAAGAAATAGTGATTTGATACAAAAATCCTTCAAAAACTCTTCAAAATAGGAAAACGCACATACAATATTGGCCAAAAATGATCTAATCATCATCATTAAATTAACCATATCACAGGCCCAACATTACCCCCACACTTAAGATTTTGCAAGTCCCACTGCAAACAAAAAGGAATTTCCCTACATGACTAAGCTTGCTAAGAAGGATTATATTTAGAAGCTTCTCCTTCTTTCCGTGAATATTTTCAATTGTGCCTTTTATGTTGCTTCAATTGTGCCTTGAGGTTGCGATTGGTTTTGGTCATCTCATCAACCAACCATTGAAGGGAATTCACCTTTTCTTGGAGGATTGTATTGTCATGGTGAAGATGTGTGTCCAAAGTCTTCCTCTCTCCCAATTGTTGCAACAACTGAAAATTTTCCTATTGCAACTTCTGAATGGCTAGAGTAGGATCAGGTATCTCAGAGGAGGGCTTACATCCCTTGAAACATGTAGAATGTCTATTCGTCTTAGGATCTGGGGTAGGCATTTGTGAGGTAGGAGTAATAAGGGGTTTATAAGAAGAAGTAGGTTCAGATTTTGTCTTTCTATGAGGCTCCAATTCGTCTGCAGACACTTCCCTAATTCTTTTATGAGGGCTTTCGAGATCGGAGGATACTTGGATAGGGTCTGAAGTGGTCAGGGGTTTTGCATAAGTTTTTCCTCTTATGATTCGAGTACTCTTTCGAAAGGGTCCTCTATTAAATCGATTAGCTCCTCTCCTATTTGTGGGGACTACAAGAAAGTCTTGTTGAATTACTTCTTGTAGCTTTTTGGGTGTAGGATCAAGAGACATTGAAGGCATCGGGGGGTTAGCAATAAGCTTCTTGGTCTTTTTCACTGATGAGGCTGCAGGGGTATCAACAAGTTGCTTGGATTTTTGTTCCAGTAAAGAAATAGATTTTGCAGGAGGGTTTGGAGTCTTCAAAGAGTGGGGTTTGGATGGAGAATTAGTCCTTAGATCAAGTGTCTTTTTGCTAGTCTTGATTGTCAAGTGAGGGTTTGCAAATTGGTAAATGAACTCATCCCAATTTTTCCCTTGTTTTTCCAATTCGGCTAAGACAAGAAGTTTGATAAGGCCATGGTGAAAGAGGCTGTTGTGGGGGTTGGTTACATTCTTCCTTACTTGGGGATACATCTTCTCCAAGCTCTTTAAAAAGTAGAAAGGAAAGTTCAATGGCTTATTGAACTGAAAGTGATCTAATAATCAAAAGTAACAAGCTTTAAAGAAAAAATATCTACCTTCACATGTGATCATCCTGGTGATGACTATGAGAGAGTTAATTAGCTCCTCTTTTATCCACTCCTTGGAGTATCCTTTAGCTCCAGAGTTGTTCTAAAATTCAGGTTTGAAAACCCTGTTATAGCTCGATCGTAGCAGCTGGTGGTTTTTAAACCATCTATCCCCAATTATTGGAAGATTTGTGGCTGCAGCTATGGATTCCTCAGAGACCCCAAAGGTGAGAGACCCATGCACACTGTCTTTCCATCAAAACCAAGGGTGAATTGAATTGAAACTCCATCGTCGTGGCCCTGCAAGTGAGACAAAAATGACCCCCAACCTACGTGAAGGAACACTTCCCTACACTATGCGAACTCAGGGATAGTGAAGAGGTAAACATAGGAGGATGGGTCATATCACTTGGGCATGATGACAGTGTGGGAAAAATGGACAGAGGGTGAGTGTGATCAGGTTGAGGATGGGCACGATTTAGACAGGGCTGAGCACGTTTAGCAGAGGCTGAGCGCATTGTAGACAGAGGTGAACGGAATGAGACAAAGGATGAGTGCATTTAAACAGGGGAGAACACAATGAGAAGAGGGAGAGTGTGAGGAATAAATGGGATAACCCAATTGAGCGATCCCTCCATTTTTGAGTGTGCCTAGGGTGGAGCGGTTGCACTCATCAATGAAATCACATGCACGAGTTTCCATGTGTGAGCGCTGATTTTGAATTTGAAGGCATGTTTTGGGGGAAATCGTAATGATGAAGAATTTAGATCAATGTCCAAGTCTTTGTCTTGGACATTTGATCATGAAAATGTCTAAGGTTTGCATCATTCAATCTTAATTTCCATGAACTAATTCAAATAAATATTGATTCCTAGTTACCTGAAATCGTGGACAGTTACTAGTATATACTTTCATATGGCACTTCATTTGGAACCTCATATGGTATTTGAAATGGTACCTCATACGAAACTCCATATGGCACTCCATATGGTACTACTTATGGTACCTCTGTGTGAAATGCAATTTTATTTTTCAATTTTATTTCTCCTGCAATGGATAGCCTGCAGTCTCAAAACGATTTTGACAATTACAATAAATAGGAGCAGAGTGTTCCATTATTATTTTCTTTTCCACCATGATTACTCAATCCATTCCTTTATCTTCCATAAGGCATGTAATCTCAACTCTGTAATGAACAGTCTGTAACAAAAATAGACCAGTTAAGTGGTATGTTATGGAAATGTACAACAATTTAAAACACATAGGAAATTAACATTTCAAAAATAAACTAGTTGCTGATGTCATAGCTCGTGTCATGAAAACAATACACATAAATTATTACAAAAGATTCTAAGATTCTACTTCTTTTAAGCAGTGTTATCATTTTTCAATTCATGAAACCCCTCCGCCACACCTAAGTATTGTGACACATCACAATAAAAAATATAGGAAATGAGTCAGTTCTCCCAGTAGTCAAAGATTTACAACTTGTTAAGTGTAGAGATAAATTTTAGAGATTGGTCTGATGAGATGGTTAGAAGATGGCCCCACCTATAAGATAAGAGATCCTATATATAGATAAGAAGAGGTAGGAGAGAGAGTTTCAAGATAGTCTCAAAGTTAGTTCCCAATGGAAAATTTATGGAGTTCATTAACCTTAACTTAACCATACATACTTCATGTCATCCTTTTCTACAAGTAATGTCGTACATCAGGACAAGTTTAAATTTTTATGTATTTTTTTGTCAGATTACCATCCTCGCTAGGTAGAATGCCCCACTTCCAGTAAGCTTGTTCAATACTCTGGCGGATTTACCTAGTCATACCACATGCCGGTACTTGCTGCCAGCAAACCTGTTCAGTATCTTGACAGGTTAGCCTCTTACACCCTCAGATACTGGCCCTCCATCTTTTAAGATTTTAGTATAAGATTTCTTTGTGCAAGAAGATGGGGGGACAACTCTGTAAACAATTTTTTTTTTTTTTCAATTGGGATGGTATTTATGTTAGAGGATGATTTTTTGTTATATATTCCTTAGTGATTGTCCTGATGTAAGGGGTACTTAAGAGGATGTAGCCTATCTAAAGATATGATATAATCAAGCATTTTTAGTGTGAAGTGGATGGTACCATTGGGAAAGAACAGAAAGGTGTCTTTAGGCTCAACTCACTTTCTTCCTTTTTTTTTGATGTTTCCATGGCTAACCGCTAATCAGACCTCCTTGTTACTCTTTAATAAAGATACTTTACTCACTTACTTAGGTTTCTTGGGAAAAATGTATGAGTGACCTCTAAGATTGATGGTTACGATATCACTTCCTTATATCGTGGTGAAGGTTTTCAAGAGAAACTACTTTTTAAAATGCCTTAAGGAAAAGAGAAGATGATTTTTTTTGCAAAAATATGGCTAATTACAGCAACTCATTATTCATTTAATGCTTAGAAGACAACAAGGTTCAAGTATAGCAATGTTTTGAAGAAAAATCCTTCGTTTATATTTCCTTGAAACTGTCTACTCTTGGTGAAATAAATACCTACAAAGATCTCTAGAATTGCTTATCAACAAAATTCAAAATTATTTACATGTGTACAGTAGAAAATTTAAGAAAATATCCAAGAATAAGGGGGGATTTCCCCATCTACTAAGGCCAATGCCTTGTTAGTTGACATGACCTATAGAAAATCTTCTTTGGAAATGGGTTTGTGATAAAATTTGAGTCGGTGTTCATTTACTACAAAGGAGACTTGTCCATCGCCAATTGTTTTGATTTTCACAGCCCCATTGTCATATATAGTGACTAGCTCATAAGGACCCAACCACCGAGTGGTGATTTTTCCTTTGAAGGTTTTAAATCAGGAGTCAAACAACAAATCCCAATCACCAGGTTGGAAGTGTTTCTTCTTAATAAACTTGTCATGCCACTTGCTCCTCTAGTTTTGGACTAACATTGTTCATTGAAATCATCTTTCCTGATCTCATCCAACTCATTTAATTGTAGGGATCATTGTTTCTGAGCCTCATATAAGTTTAATCCCAATTCTACGACAATACGGAAGGTCCTTACTTGAAATTCTATTGGTAGAAGTACTTTTTTTCCATACACTAGATCATAAGGGGTATGCCCAATGGTGTTTCTCCAGGTGGTCTGATATGCCCACAAATCCTCTGGAAGACTATCAACCCAATCTTGATGATGCAATTGAAAGGTATTGGTTAAGATAGCTTCCAGAACTTTGTTTGTAGACTCTACCTGACCATTATCTTGTGGGTGGTATGGAGAATATTTACAGTGTTTAATCCCATATTTCTCCGTTAGTTCTCTCATCAGCTTGAAAGTGAATTGAGTGCCTTGGTATGTAACAATTTCACGAGGGACATCAAAGTGGGTAAATATGTCTTCATAAATGAATTCGACAATGGATTTTTCTATAGCCCTAATTAGGGCTTTTTCCTCTACCCACTTGGTGACATAATCTATACAAACCAAAATATAGTTTTTCTTACGAGACATGGGTGAAATTGGTCCTACAAAATCAAGGGCCCATTTATCGAAAGGTTCTATCATAACTTGGGCACGCAAGGGAATTTTGTCGGCTGATGTAGGTATTCCTATCCTTTGGCAACTATCACAACTCCTCACATACTTGGCAACATATTTGAAAATTCTAGGCTAATAGTAACTCAAATGTAACACCTTATATGTTGTACGTCTGTCAGAAAAATGGCCACCACATGTTCCATCATGACAACTTCATAGTATTTATGGTACCTCATCCTCTCAGACACATCTACGAATAATCAAATCAGGACCTGTATGAAAAATGTCATGGCCAACCCAAGAGTAATTGGCACTTCGTATGATAATTTTATGCTTTTCATGAGGTGAAAATTGAGATGGTAACTTCCTAGTAGCCAAATAGTTTTCCATATCTGCAAACCATGGGGTATTTACAGAAAGGGAAAAAGGTGCTTGTCTGGGAAACTATCATCTATAGGAATATCATTATCCTCATTTTTTATTTTTGAAATAAAATCAACTACCAAATTCTCCTTTCCAAGTCGGTCAAGAACGGTGATGTTAAACTCTTGTAATAATAGGAGCCACCTAGTCACTTGACCATTAGTTATGGGTTTATTCATGAGAAATCTAATGGAGGAATTATTTGTATGTACAAATACTTCATAACCTGTAATGTAATGATGAAACTTATTGATAGCATGAACTACTGCCAAGAATTCCTTCTCAGTAACTGTGTAGTTTAGCTCGGCAAGGGACATGTTCTTGCTTACAAAATAAATGGCATAGGACTGCTAGTCTTCTTTCTGCCCTAATAATCCTCCTATTGTGATGTCGGAGGCATCAATAGATATGTGAAATGGGAGAGCCCAATTGCCCCCCCTAAGAATTGGTGCTACAAACAACTTATCTTTTAGGGTTTCAAAGGCATTTTGACATTGCTCAGTCCAAAGAAAATCAAATCTTTTATTAACAATCCAAACATGGGTGGAACAATCTTTGTGAAATTTTAAATAAACCACTGGTAGTACTCGGCATGTCCAAGACATATTCTCACCTCTTTATGAGTCTTGGTGGGTGGAAGTCTGATGATGACCTCAATCTTTGCAGGATTGATTTTAATTCCTTTAGATGAAACATGATGTCCCAGAACCACTTCTTTAGTCAACAACATTTTACATTTTTCATGACTTAAAGACAGGTTCATTTCTTGGCATCTGATAAGGACTTTTTCTAAGTTATCTAAGGATTCCTGGTAAGTGTTTCCATAAACTGTGAAGTCATTCGTGTACACCTCCACACAATCATGAATAAGATCAACAAATATCCCTAGTACTGCTCATTGAAATGTGGCAGGAGAATTACACAATCCAAATGGAAAGACCCTATAGGCATAGGTGCCCCAAGGACAAGTAAAGGTAGTCTTGTCCTGATCCTCAGGTGCTATGATAATTTGACTTTACCCGCTATATCCATCTAAAAAGGAGAAATACTTATTTCCAGAAAGGGTATCGAAAACTTGGTCGATGAAAGAAAGATGAAAGTAATCCTTCAGAGTGGATTTATTGAGTTCTCAGAAATCAACACAAATTCTCCATTTCCCGGTCACTTTATTTGGAACCACTACAAGCGGGGATACCCACTTACTATCGGAGATGCGATAAATAAATATGACATTTAATAACTTTTGGATCTCCTCCTTTACTATAGCTTTGAGTGTTGAGTTCATCTTTCTCTGGGGTTTCCTAACAAGTGTTACTTCCCCTTGGGTATATATGTGATGGATATATGTGTCAGGGTGTATACCCTTCATGTCAGTGTATTCCCAGGCGAATGCCCCTGTTTTTTCTTTAAGGATACTTACTAACTATTTTTGTTGGTTTGTATCTAGCCCATAGTTTATATGTAGAAATTTTCTTGGACTAATATTGTAGGGCATAGTATAATATGTGGCAGACTTGTCTATATCAAAGATAAAATATGTCGAAGACAAAATGGATGGGTCCAATTGTTCCTGAAATTATTCCCCAAACATGTACTCAAATTAGGGAAAAGAGTGTGGAAAATAAACACATGTGATAGCAGAAATAAACTAGTTTAGCACATTTTCCGTTGTGTTCTCCTAAAGTGACCAAGCATGGTCACTTGGCAACACGGGTTCTTCCCAGTCCTCATTCTTGTATGGACATTAAAGACACCATAAATTCTCCATGATAGGTTGGGATGGAGGGTATATGGTGAGCTTATGGATAGATAGTCCATTCGAGATGGTCCTTTCTCCCTCTCTACAACCAAAAAATGCATTGACTGTGGCTAACCAAGGTATTCCAAAAATAATAGGATGGCCTTTGGTAGGATCCTTTGAGTGGATGAAAATAAAGTCTATTGGGTACCCCCATGAGGCTAAAGTAACTATGATATCATCCAAAATTCCTTCAGGTATAACCCTGGTCTTATTTGCTAATTCCAAAATGGTTGGGGTAGGCCTAAGAAGAGGTTTTAACTGTAATTTCTCCAAGGTAGTAGCGGGCATAACATTGATGGCTCCCCCTAGGTCTATGAGAGTGTTTCCAATGGAGACCTCATTAATGGTTATGGTCACTATGGGGTTTCCTGGGTTCCCATATTTTTCTACCTTAGGCTGCTCTGATATGTACTCAGAAAGTTCTCCTATCAAATGTATTGTTGGAGGATCCTTCTGCTTCCTACCTGGCTTCTTAATACACAATTATTTGACTACCTTACTGTATATTGGAATATCCTTAATGGATTGTAGCAAGGTAATCTTAACACAAATATTCTTCAATTCATTCAAGATGTAAAATTACGGTCGGGTGGTAGGTTTCTCGATTACTAATATTTATAGATAAGGAGGGACCTTCGTAATTTGTGAAGGTTCATTTTGAGGAAGATTGGGATCTTGGTCCTTAGGAATAATAAAATATTACCACCTAGTGTCATTCGTAGGTTGCTTGGGGGTTTCTTCTTCTTCTTATTCTTGGATGACTACTGAAGGTCTTTGCCTATCCATAACTTTTCCCGACTTCAGTTGAATCTCCTGTAATGGAACATGAGTAATAACATATGTCGGAAATGCATGCATCTCAACATTGTGAAGAGGTTGAGTGGGCCTATTTTTGGGATTGGGAACTGGTTGTGCCGGTAACAATGTTGGTCTTGGGGAGCTTACATTCTGATATTTTTTTGGTTTTTGTTGTGGAATAGGAGGTAAAGGTGGTGGAACAAAACCCGACAGAAGCTGCAGAATGTTTGGTGTAAACTGAGGATAAGGATGATTGGACATAGGGACAGGTAGATCTTGAGGGTTCCCTTGGTTATTCCCTCCTCTCCATCCTTGAGACCAAGGATGTTGGTACTCTACAGACCACTTTTTCCAACTTGGTGGGTTCCACTGTTGCTTTTGTTGATAATAGTGTGGAACTTGAGATTGTGGATCTGGGTATGTGGGCTAATTCCTAGGTTGGCATGGCCTCCTAGGTGCATAAGATGATTCCCCAGGATCCCCACTCCTATAGATGGCTAACAAATCAGGCAAATTTTGGACATTTTCAGTTGAATGGTCTTCTGTGAAGAAGCCACAATTTGAAGAGAAAAATGTATCCTTTTGATGGGAAGGTCTTCCTACTATTTGTCTGTCTCAGACTCTACTCGAGCCGATTGAGATTATTGGTGACAAATTTTCTGTGTCAATTTGAGAGACAATTATATTGGTTGAACTACCAAAAAATGTATTCACCTGTTCAGGGTCTATGATGTCTTCAAAGTTAGGATCTCCTGATGGTGGTAAGAAACCAAAGGTTGTATTGTTTGGTTCTATGAAAGGCTCGAGTGGTATTTCCTCTTGTCCCACTATTACTGTTGCTTCAATTTTCTGTTCTATTGTGCTCCTTGTCTTAGTATCTTTAGAGACTAATTTATCTCTTTGGGTTGAGCTAGTTCTTGTTTTTCAGTATCGGTCTGTGGAGTTTATAAGTGGAACGTTCCTTCCCCCCAAAATGTCAGAAGAAACCTTGGTTGAAAGGTCTGATTTACTTTTAATGTATCTACCTTCTGGGTCTCTAGGTCTGTTCATGAAAGCGAACAAAAGCAAAAAGAAAAAATACCATTGGGTTTGGGGGAACCTGCTATAGTAGATGCGTAGGTTCTTACCTCTCGTCTTAAAGTTCCCCTGCCACCAAACTAATGCTAAGGTTTAGAAATGATCTAATTCCTAACTATTTCCTACTTTAAGACAACTCTACGACAATGGTGCCAAAAATGATGGGTGTTCTATATGCATTAAAAACCCTCAATTGAATTGTCAACCTGAGGTAAGTAAACTTAGATTTGTAGCACTATATGTGCCAAGGCAGAAAGGCTAGAGGTAGTATAGTCTATCTAAGGAAATGGGCTATTTAAGGGATAATTTATTGAAGCAACAACTACTAATGATCAAACCCTACTATGAAACTTAAAATATTTACCCTAAGTAACTTTTGAACAATGGATCGATGGATAGTCCTAAGAAAGAAAATGAAAACCCTACTTTAAGAAAATTAACTCAACGATTATAATGAGAAAAATCAAACTATCTATTTAATCTAACTAATGAGCAAATCAACAACAAACTAATCTAATTAATCTATTCAAATTCAATGAACAACAAGAAATAAGAAAATAAACAAGCAATCAACTACCCTATTAAAGCAAGTAAACAAGCAAACAACTACCCTATTAAAACAAGTAAACAAGCAAGCAATCGACTAACTAACCTATGGTAATTTCTACAATAGGTAAACTAATCAAAATTACTCAATAAGAAGCTAATCAAACTAATAAGCAAGTGAACTCTATTCTTAAGATAAATTTCATAAGTAATTCTAATCTACGAAAGGAAATATTAATCTATTGAATTAAAAGCATCATGAAAATAAAAGTTAATCAACAACTACTCTTTAATCTACAATAACAAGAAAACTATTTTCTAATTTACAAAAGCAAGAAAACTCAAATATAGTGTTGATGGTTATGTCTTCGGTGTCTTATGATATCATGATGACATTTAACAATTAATGATAACTCAAGAGGGATAAAATCAATATTAACTTCTATAGAAAAGTGAAAGGTATGAATCAAGCAATCTAATGAGAATTTAGACATTATAGAAGAAACATCAACCACCCTGAAAATCCATGTGATCATTCAATTTATGCACTTTTCATCAACAATATGAAAACACTACTCTATTTAATTCAATTGCATTCTATGCTAAGGTAAGCGAATTCATACTACTAGAGATTCATAACTAAAAACTAAACTCAATAGTCAAACTTTGAATTAAAATTGCAACCTAGATCTAGAATGGAAATTGAATAAAGTAAATTAAACTAATCCTATTTTAACAATGTAAATTGCAAAGGGAAATACTCATAAAGACATAACTCAAATCCTATTTCTATTTCAGCATATAACAAGAGAATAAATAAGCAAACTAAATAACAACTAGATAAGCAAACTAAGTAGCAATAAAATAAGCAAACTATAAATCAAAACTAAAACTGATAATTATCCATCCATCGAAACTTGCCAAAGAAACTATTAATTATGTTCTACTCTATTTTAATCCAATACTCTGTTCTACTTTAATTTGCAGAAATTCAAACTAGCATATAATCACACAACACAGTTAGTATCTAAGATTTCAAACTATTTCCTATTAATTAAAAAGTCATGGAATATTAACACTATCCTTCATAGGTAACCTACAAAAAGAAACTGAAGCAATTAAACTATAAACAACAATTACAGAGTAAGTAAAAATAATAAAAACTCATGTACAAGAAATAAAGGAAATGACAACTACACTACGTGAATTCAATATTGGCCATTCAAGGAAAATACACATTCAATATTGGCCAAAAAGGATCTAATCATCATCATTAAATTAACCATATCACGGGCCCAAGACTAAGTTGTGTTAAGTCAAGAAAATGACATGTGGTGAACTTTATCTATCTGTTTTCTCTTGCTTCTCTTGAGATCATCTGGTTGTTTTACTGAAGTGGATTGTTCCCCTTGTATTTTGACCATTTGCAGAAGAGATCTTCACATGCATTTGCATATGGGAACCTGTGTTGATCCATCGGAGTGGAGAGGACCTCCTTCATCTTGATTGCCTGTTCTTCGTACTTGATTAGTTTGACACTCAAGTGCTTTAAGACTACAAGAGATTTAATTGGAGGTTCCATGAACTTCTTCACTTGACCCGGGATCATGATTGAAACCTGCAAAATCTTTGTTTCATACACCAGGTCTTTCTCTGCATGCCACTTAAATATGTCTTGTAAATCAGCGAAATCCTCTAGTGGGCCAAAATCTGGCAAGTCAATATTACTCATTTCCTAATTGATTTTCTCCCAAATTTTCTCACATTCTTCCCATATTTCCTTCATTTTTCGTCGGGGTTCTTGGACCATGCTTACTCAGTGTTCAACTACCTTCCTTATTTGGGCGATGTTGTTTTCCATCAGCACTAAGATGCCATTCTCTTCTGTATCTCGGCCTTTATGTACATCTCTGATGTAGTCTATCAGTTCCAAGGCTTGAAGTGCCTTCTCATACCATCACTGCATGTCTTCACAGGTTTCCAGCCCCATAAGGGTATATTCTTGGAAATCATCTATGCGAGCGGTGAAGATGTCTCTTTCCCTTGTGAATTGTGCATACCACTCTCAAAACTCACACTTCAATAGTACCATCGACTGTGTTGAATTTTGGTAATACTCTGCTTGATGTCGCAAATGGTCCAACTCTTTCTTCATGGAAACTACTTCCCTTTCATCCCTTTTTCCCTATCTAAAGTGGCATCGGTTATGTTCATCCCTTCTTCGATTAGCTCAATCATATTAGAAATTTATTTGTCATATAACGTCTCCTCTATGGTTATGAATAGGGGGCTATCGAACGTGAGATTTGTTGGTTGTGGAGCCTGATTATATTCCTGATTCAGAGGTCCTTTCTTTTAGCCGTGTTTATACCCCATGAAGTATTTACACCCCAGAA
>SNQJ01S0001454.1:299480-336404 GCA_010110895.2 Picea sitchensis
GCCTTATAAAAGTATATTGTAATTTCATTGTAAATCTGGACCGTTCATTATAAGGTCGCAGATCTAACGGTAGAGATTATGTTAGGGTTTTTGCCCTATAAGGCAACCCTCTTTTCTTAGGGAAATGTATTGCGGCTAGGTAAGAGGGTGAATATTGTATTCTGAGAGAGGATACTGTGAGAGAAAGAAGAGGAAGTTACAACGGGTTTTGCTGTAGGTTGTATCCCTTCATTTGCTGGATAATAATAAAGGAAGGACCTGGCAATTTCTCTGGTGGACGTAGCCAACACTGGGTGAACCACGTGAATCTGTGTCTCTCTTGTATTGTGTGTCTTCTGTGTTTTGTTTCTTCATTTGTTTTATTTTATTGCTCGCGGCCCTGTTTTTCTAACAAGATTCCTTTTATTGACCATTCTTCTCATCACAACATTCCTTTTCCTGTCATAAGCAATTTCCTGTATGTCGGCGACTTCATCCATTGGTTCTAGAATATGTTGATCTCCCCAGGACAACGTATTTACTAGGTTTCCCACTGTATAGAGGTGTTCCGTGATAGGTTCTCTATCCATTTCAAGGGTAGGAACCCGACCTCCTTCCTTATCAATCAGTGATTTCTATGGTAATTTTGTTGCATCAGCTTGTTCTGTTCCATGGCTTGGTCCGATTAGTTCCATAGCATGGGAATTTCATGTATTTTTTGGTGACTTTGCCTTTTGATTCTCCTCATCGACTGATAGAGTCTTTTTCCTAGATGGAGAAGTAGGTGAAGGATCAATATTGGCTAAGAGTTCGGCCATTGGGATGCCAATTTATGGCTACCCCATTCCTTCTTCTTGTTCACCTGTATCCAAGTTGTTCTTAGAGCTGTCATCCTAAGGTTGTGTTCCCAACTGATTAAGAAACATAGTTTCAAGAGTGTTCCTAGCCTCATGGTCACCTTCCTGGGGATTTGGGACCAAATCATCAAAAGATGGAGAATATGTTTCCCCTAATTCCTCCTCCTGTGTTTTTGGTACCAGGGTTATGTGCAAAGCTTCTGAACCTTCCTCATCGTCATATATGGTGATTGAATATATGAGAAAATTAGGAATACCCATCCCACTTGATTTTCTCGCTGGTCTTCATTGAGTTGTAGTAGTCACTGACGGTCCTACCTGTGGTGACATAGTGCTGGTGTTTTCTTGGTCAACACTTTCTTCTAGTGGATTTTTCTTTGAATTATTTAGTTCTGCCTCCTCGTTTGTATCGACTGAGGTAATTATCAAAGGTCCTATCAAAGGATTAAGTGGGGGATATTCCCCTAATATTTACATACCCCTCTCGACTTCTTCTAGTAACAATATCCCCCTTCTCTGTGCCTCGACCACTTCTATTGCTTGGATTTATTCTCTTACCCTAATGGCTATTTGAACAATGTTCTCTATAGTCTCAACTTGTTCATCCATGGTCATTTCTTTGAATTTGGTCATATGTGGGTTAACCCTGCTATAGATCACTTCCTCCTAGTATTGGGTGCCCTCGGTACAGATCTCATCTTCGAAGATATCATGAGAACATGGCCAACATGAGGACACATGCGATTCATGTTGGAGTACCAGGCCTTTTGGATCATGCCTACGAAAATGACCTGTGGGGAACCGATACTCAAGTTGACTCAATCCTTCTTGTTTCTCCCGTGCAGTGTATTTTACCATGTAAAACATGATATGAAAACCATAGGATATGAAATCCCTCTTCTTATCCTTTACTAAAGAGGCATTATATCCTTGTAGAATGGTCTGGTAACAAATTTCTCCCAATATGAGACAGTCAGGGACATGAACGAGGAGTAGGTGTGGTGCACCAGTAGCCCCAAACACTCTGATATAAGTGCTTGTTTCTTCAAAATACAAGTGGTCAACTTTGCAAATCATAATTTTGGCTTCTGCTAAAAGCCTTGGGAATTATTTTCTAAATATAATGAAGTGATCTCGGGCCATGAAATCATCACATATCATGGCGTAAAAATTTTTGTACTTATTTTCCCACAGAATGTTGAAATAAACATACACGGTTAACTCAACAACATGCCAACTTAAATTCATACCTGGGAAAACATTTCTCACACATATTATGTCCAACAGGTACGATGCCATGTGGAAAACTGATGTTTCTCCATCCTTTGGTGTTTGGGACTGTAGGATGTTGATGCTCAACTATTTGGAAATGATGGCTCCCCAATCGAAACTCCTCTGAGAGATTTCCACAGTATATGCTAAGGGAATCCACGCTTATGAAATCTTTGAGCAATATTTTTCTCCATACAATCGATAGATTAAAGACATTAAATACATATAAGGAACTCTGAGGTTTACCGTTCTGTACCATCCATTTCTCATGTTTGTGAACTTCTTATCTTCTTTCCACCACGAGGCCAGTAACCTGATGGTGTCATGGAACTCATAAACCCTGACCACAAATTCTGTATTGAGTCTCTCCTCTGGGTCTTTATGTTTGTAGTATTTTTGTACCTCTAGTGGAATAAATACACCAACACATTCACCCTCCTAATTATTGACCATGAATTTCATCGCGTTTGTGTGGTCAATTATCCATCTTAGAGTTTTGATGTAGGGAATAACTAGGGTCCAACAGGGCACCATCTGCAGATATGATCGCCTAATATTCTGGAAAACTTGGTCATCCAGTACCCTACCGTCTGGGTCGCTGTGAGGTATAAACTCTATGTAATATTCTTGACTAATTTTGTTAAAAAGATCCCCTGAATGTGGGAGCATTACTTTAGATCTAGTGCTCGCCTCCGTGTTCCCGAAAGATGGAGGCTAGGTAAACTCTTTCTTAGTGTAAGTTCGAATAATTGACTCCATCTTTGAAATGAAATCAAGTTCCCTTGCAGTCACTAGTGTTGACCCTTTGTCAATCTCCAATTCTTTCATTTTGGGAGTTCTTGGTGAGTGTCTGGTTGTCGACTTTCGCAGAGGCATTTTCCTGCAAAAAATGGAATAATAAGCTGCAAGCAAACTAAGACAAGTGTTATTCGAAGCAATCATAAAATGTAAACAATAAATATCATGCTTAACTATTCCTTATAGGAAATAACCTGGGATTAATGGTAATTGAAGTGGAAAAATGACCTGTTACCTCTTAGATGCTCTCTCTTGTGCCTTCGTTTGCTTGGGATATCAATGATTTGCGAATGGAATACCCTGATGTTGGACCTTGACCAAGTTTTGAGGAAACATTGGTTGGGTTTGACCACTTTTGGACTTCGACAGGCTGGCCAAAGATGGAGCTCCCAAGCGGAGCTCAGATTGTGGAATCTCACTTACTTTGTGGACCCAACAAGGGGTTCATTATGGTTTTTTTATTAGGGTTTTGGGATGTCGGCCCATGGGTTTACCCATGATTAGGCCTTTTTGTAAGGGATGTAAAAGTATATATAGGAAGGAATGAAATGTAAAATTAAGAGAAGTGTGCTTAGTGCAAGCAATAAAGTGATGGGATAAGTGCAAGAGACATGTGATGTGTATGTAGCTAAGTGCAAGCGGCTCTGAGTTGCTTCGTGCAATAGACTGTATATGTAATGTTCTGTGTGAGTTGGCTCTATGCCTTGATCTGATTTTGGGAAGGTGGATCTAGTGGGCAGTGCACATATCACTTTTCCAGTGATAAGCTTGGCTCTGTGGCTTAGTGCATAGGAGTAGATGAATGTAATAGATTGAAGTAGAATAATAGAAGAAGAAGAAGTTAGTGGACGTAGCCCCACACTGGGGAGAACCACATAAATCTTGTGTTGATAGTTTTCTTTGTGCTATAATGTTATGTTGCTTAGTGCATTGAATGTTATGAATAATAGATAGATCTATGAATGTTTAATGCCTAGTATATGTTGAATATGTTAGATATGATTTATGTTTCTAAGTGAGAAGTATATGTTATCATTGTTACTGTGCCGATCTGTACTTAGGGTTGATCTGCGATGTGAATAAGGATAATATATTACTGAATGTTGTTCCTAAGTACTCTGTGAAGTATTGTAATCACAGATATATGTCCCAACTTGGTTACAGACACCTGAGTCCTATAACTCCCCTGCCTCTACCTTGGGTGAGACTTCACCTGCTTTGCATGTGTTGCCGAAAGGGCTGGTACTTAGGGTTTTTTTGGTGCACTGTCGAAGCGTTGAAACCTGAGTTTGCCCCTGTGCCAACAAATGGTTCCATTGCCAGAACCTGAAACTGTGATTATTGGCAACTAAAGTAAAAGAAAATATAAGCTTTGTGTGTATACATGGTGTTGTAGTGCATAGTACTCTAATTGACTTGTGAAACCTTGTGCTAAGAAAGAGATCTGATCTGAAGAAAGGAGGTAAGATATTAAAGGTTTATGTTTGATAAGAGTAAGTAAAGTGGAAATTTTTGTTTCGAAAACATGAATCTAGGTATGTTTGATAGATTTTGTCCTAGTCTGAAAGCTAGGGTATAGTTAGAAAAAATAGTTGATCTGAATAAATTTGATATAAATAGAGAAAGATATGTTATTCCTATGCATATAATTTTTTTTTGGACTAATAAGTGGATGCAGGAACCTAGAAAGAATTTTTGCAGATTGCAGGTCCAACACTGTGATCCTAGTGTGCAGTACAAGAGAAGTTGGGGAACTTGTAAGAGAAAGAGAGGATTGAAACTATGTTATAAATGCAGAAGACTCGGACATCTTGCTAAGGAATGACTTGGTATAGGTCCTATTTGTATTTGTTGTAAAAATATTGGTCACGAAGTTGAGGATTGTCCAAGAATGATTGCTAAAGTTGAAAGGATGAATATGAGACAAGAAAACTATCAAGATAATAAGAGAATGTTAAAGAATCATCAAGAGAAAGAATCAGACAAAGCTCAGACTATGTTAGTACAGTTAAAAGAAGCAATGATTGATCACAAAGATGTTAGTTTATCAGATATATTGAAAGAAAAACAATGCATAGATACAAGAATAGGAGACTTCGACATAGACTGTATCCGGGATGAGGAGACACAAGTGAATATTATTCCAGAAAGCACTTGGGAAAATTTTGGAAATCCTACTGTGGTACCTTCATTGGGAAGAATAGGTTTATTTAAAGGAGAGATGATAACCCTATGTGGAAGAGTTACTAGTGTACTTGTTATCATCCATGGAACATCAACAGAAGAAGAATTTGAAGTTATTAGGTTTGTTGAGAACAACGCCCCTTTCCCACTTTTGTTAGGAAATACTTGGATTGAGAAGGATTAGATTAGAAGGAAAGAAGAGGAAGAAGCTATAGAAAATAAAAAGAAATAACTAAGGGACTTCATAGCTAGAAAAGTAGATCGATTGATAGAAGAACGAGAGGATAAGTTGAAGCAATAGAAGGCAAGAGAATTAGTTGTTAGAGTGCAAGAAGATTTGAAGGACCTATTCATGCAAAAAGAAAGTATATCCACCTAGGAATTAGTAAGGGAAGGGATATTAACTTTGAACCCTTTGAGAGTACATCAACAACGCAAAGTCAATACGATAGGAGAAAATAAATATAAGAATGGGAAGAGAATTCCAGAAATAGTTAGAGGGACTCAGATCATAGGAAAGAAGGAAAGGAAGCTCAGTTAGAAGAAATCCAAGTTAGAAAAGCTACAAGAAGTTATAGAGAAGACTTTGTAGGAGGAAAGTTTGTAGAATTTGAACCTTGTCGGAACAACAAAACCGCGTAGAATGGGACTTCGCCTCAACGAAGTTATATGACTGTTAGAGGCACCCCAACCATTTGAATTCCACTTCAAACGGCTAGGAAACACATTTATGGGAGAATATACCACGTTTGGGACATTGAGACCGCGCCATAGCAGATAGATTCTCATTAATGGAAGCATTCCTGGGCATTGGAAGAATCTGTTACGATGCTTTCTTATTTAACATGTTTGACGCTGTGTCAGGACCACTTTTTTCCATCTGTGATTAATGCTGCTAAGAAATATCAGATTGTGAGAGTTGAGCTGAGATCTCATAACTTAGACATCACCATCCGTTTTCTTACCCCGTCTATCCATTTGCCTACCTTGACCTATTCGTTTAAAAGAAAGAATGTTGGATGCACAAGTTGAGTTAGAGAAGTTTGTCGAGGAGGTTGTTATAAAGTATATGGATGATAGAGGTATGTCTGAAGGTGTTAAAGCATCATCGACTAGGGGATTGCAAGCATCCCCTTCGACCAAATGACGTTCTAGCCATGTAACCATGTGGATGAGAAGATAAGTAAGAATCACGACGATCTGGATAATGCGAAGAAGATCTCGTCCATCTTACCTGATTATATCCTACCTTTGGCTAGTGTGGTAAACCATGATAACATTCCATGGGACTTTGAGTACACATTGATCACCGCATACATCCCAAAGGGGATACACGTAGTTGGAATCCAGTTGGGCCAGATCCCATCCTTAAAGAACAATGATTTCAACCTCGGAGACATAAAGAACTATGTGATGCTCACACCACATAGATACCTGATGAAGACGTCTGGGAAGAAGGCTCACATAGTCTTCCAGCCTTGAATAAAGGAGCTCGTGCATTCCACGATATTGAACATCATGAAGATCCCTCATTTTGGCCAACATCAGGAGGTGAAATCTTGCGATAAAATCCTCTTTTCGTGCTATCATGGAGGATACCTGTGACTCAATAGGCACATTACTGTGGATCTAACATTGATCCACCTGATCACAGGAATGAGCATGCAGGGATCCGACCCTCAGTAGTTATACCCAAGGAAGTCTTTAGACTGCTCCTTGGCATAGTGCATTAAGGAGGCCTACAACGAAGTTGAGAAGGGGAAGTGAGGCTACAAGGTATCTTCTATCCAGAATGGCATAGTGCACCTAGATTTCCAACTTATAACTAGAAAGATTTCCAGAAAGAACCGCCCCACGTAGGTCACCGGGTTTGTGGTGGACCTCGCAGGTAAATGTGTGGAGGGGATGCAAATGAATTGGATAAGCTACCTTGTCAACGAGCTCGAGAAAGTGCAGGATCAAGGGTATGAGTTCCATTTCAGCTGGTTGCTAGTGTTGATCGCATTTGTCGCATGGAAAATGCCGGAAGGAGCTACCTTCCCAGAGATTGAACCATTGTAGTTGTTGGCCATGAGGTCTCCACCTTATGATACTTGAATGACATTTCCAAGCAGTGGAAGTCAAACGAAGTGTTCCATGCCTACTATCAACAATTGAAGGTTTCCATTGAATCGTTCCATTGCATGACACTGCGAACCTTGTACTAGTACAGACCATTAGCTAAGTTTTGCATAGATAATTTTTTTATATATATCATTGCGTGTAAGGATGAGATCAAGGAGGAATTGTAGTCCTATTACAAAGTGACAAATGAAGATATCGGGGAGATCACGAAGGAGCGGTTATAAGAGTTCCTCATACCGGTTTATGATGAAAAACTCTCTGACCCTTATATCATAGCAAGCCCCTTGGTCACTCAGGTTGAGCACATTGGAAAAACAAGTGTGAAGAAGAAGAATAAAAAGGAGGAAGTCCAGGATGTACAGACTGATGAGGAAGACAGTGCCTTAGAAGAAGGTGGACTTGGTTCGCCCACAGGAGGAGGAGGAGACAAATAAAATCAAGAATAAGGTGCACTTGGTTCGCCCACAGGAGGAGGAGGAGACAAAGAAAATCAAGAAGAAGGATAAAAGCAAGGAAAAGGTGAAGCTACACCACCGAAGGATACCCCTACTGAGATAAAATCATCGAAGAAGAGGAAGGTTTCTTCGCAGAAACCCTCGACCAGAAAAGAAAACCTGTGCCAGTAAGCCCTAGCTAGAGTCTATGCTAATGGAGGATGACATCAACCTAGTCCACAGAGGAATGGAGGATGCGTCTGAGGAGCTCTTTCAGAGATATGGCGCGAAGCAAGAAGAGTTGTACACAAGAGTTGAGGAGGAACTTAAGGAAATACATCGAGCCATTCAATTGAGTCGTGCAGTGCCTACTGCACCTTCATCATAATATCTTGGCAGTTGTTGGCCCTTGGTTATGGAATAAAGTGAAGATCAAGGAAGAAAAGGAAAAATGAGAACTGCGTGGAAGACACAGTGAATGATACTGGGTCGAAGTGAGAAAAAGAGCAGAAAAGTGGGAGCAAAGTCTGAGAGAACAAGCCATTGGATGAGGAGATCGAAGATGAAAGATCAACAAGGAAGATAGATCGTGGACAAATCAATAAGAAAAAAAATCCACCGTTGGATGCTTTGGATCACCACACGAAAAGGAAGGAAAGACAGGCTGGTGAAGCCCTGAAAACGTGGGTCAAGTTGACCTAGGGTTTTGACACTTAGGTCTCAGCCTAAGGTTGTCGGTGAGATATTGTAATGTATAAATAAGAACCTAGATGAGGGAAGAGGGTTCATTCTAGTTTTGTTATTGATATGAGTGATTATCGTTGTGTGAGAGAGAAATGCTAAGCGTAAGAGACTTTTGGTATTGTAAGATCTTCATATGGGTGTGAAGATCAACCCTATAGCTGGGTGCACATGGAAGGGAGAAAGAGAGAAGGTATGAAAAAGATATTCAAGCTAAGAGCGTAGATAAGAACTGTAATATTTCATCTTAATATATCATAAAGAAAAGTTTTGTGGACGTATCCCTAGAGAGAGGGTGAACCATGTATATCTTGGGTTATGTGTGATTGATGCTGTGTTCTTTGTCATTTGATATGCTTCTATTGTGATATTGTGTTAGAACTGAGACATAACTAGCGTAGTAGGCTTAAGGAAGCTAAAGAATAGCTAGGTTCTTGTGTGTTATTGCCTTAAATCCACTCTGCATTTCCTCTGGTTGTAGACACCTAGTTCATGCAACCCCCTATAACTACTTTGGGTGAGACTGCATCTACTTTGCAGGTGTTTCTGAAAGGGCCAGTAGTTAGGGCTTGTTGGTGCACTATTAGAGCTGAACCCTGGGTCTTCCCCTGAGCCAACAAATAGTTCCATTTCCAGGACCGAGATCTTCTTGAGGGAATGTCAAGGTGGTTTCCATCGAAGACAGAGACTCAAAATTGGATAGAAGATCATGAAAAGGTCTTCGATGAAGACCAGAACAAGAAACCTAATATTAGTACATAGGATTGGTTGGGAAGGTATATCTTTATTGATATACATGATATTTTCTTTGGAGGGATTCATAAGGATCTATACAAGTGGTTAGCCAGATTAGAAGATACCACGTTCAAGATCAGATCTAAGCCACCTATGGTTTGGACATTGGTGCTGATCAAGAAGGTCAAGAGAGTTGATAACGCTGTGTCAAGAGAAGTGGATCACTAGTTTGATAGTACCATTGGAGGGTATATCACCGAGTTTGTTGTTGACAGAGTAGATTCATATAGCCAAGTAGAGAGATATTTCTTTAAGGGAGCTAGAGGAAATTTTTTACAATTTCTGAAGTTGAAAATCAAGATGCTATTGCATGAGAAGAACATATTGGAGATATAGTAGTGGGTAATATCGAAAGAGATAATGTTCAAAAATTTAGATAGAGACAGTTACACAAAGATTAGACATAGGCACAGTGGAAGGACATTCAAAGAAGTTCCTTTGGAGAACTTGTTTAAGAGAGATCAATAACCTCTTCTACAAGAAGAAGGATTCTATAGTGGAGAAGAGGAAGAGATACTGAGTGAAGAATAGTCAGGATCCATTGGAACAAGAGAAGAGAAGGTTGAAGAACCTCATCGAGAAGAGTCAAAAACTTCAGGAGCTGCGCCAACTGTTGAAGTAACTACTATTACTCCTCCTATTGTTTCAGTAACATTAAGTAACCAGAGTAACCTAAGTTATCAAAGAACTCAGAGTATTGGTACAAGTGGTTTATCACACACTCATTCAGGAAATGTAGGAAGATGTATGGTAGACGAGATGAGGTTACCCACCTTAAGGGGAGATGGATCTGAAGAACTCGAGCAACACTGGTTCCTATGTGAAGCTGTATGGAGTATTAAGAATATCACCAATGAAGTTGTCAAACGAGCTCAGTTTAGCACTACCTTGAGAGACCGCGCATTGAGTTGGTACATAAAGTTTTTCCAAGGAGTTTCCCAGCCCAAACTGATGAACCAGATCAAGACTGCATTGATTACAAAATTCAAGAAACCCAAGTTGGAGTCACAGTGGATCACAAAACTGAAATAAATTAAGCAGAAAGTAGTTGAAACTATTTGGGAGTTTGATCAGAGGTTTAAAACCTTAACATGCCATTTGAGTTTTCAGATCCTAGACGAGCAGAACAAGGAGTGGTTCATTGTTGCCCTCCTACCACACATCAGATTCCCTCTAATGCAACAGAATATTGCTTTGCAGGCTGAGGCACTAGAGATCACCATGAAGTTAGAAGTAACCCCTATGGGAGAATCCAACTCAGGTATGAGTCGAATTTTGAGTTAGCTAACTAGCTTATCACTGCAAGTCGAAGATATGAAGAAGGAAAAAGGGAAATATAAAAGAGAATATATTTGGTTTATTAGATGAAAATCAAGAGGCCATGACAAGGAACACTGTCCCCTATTTCATGAGTATTTGGCACCTAGAGATCCGGGCCCTTTAAATCTAGTTACCCTACCTTGGTGCGAGGTGTAGAAATAGACATCGCCCCGGTGAATGCTACTACATGCAAAAATATGTCTAGACACCTGCAAATCTATACTGCACGTTCTGTAAGTCAGTGGGGCATGATGTTAGGGATTGCAGAGCTTACGAGATCATGCATGAAAGGTCAAGGGATATATACAAAATTCAAGGTGAAGTACAACAAGAAGGAAACACTACGTAGTATAACTCCCCAGGAAGAGGAAACTTCAATCCTCGTAGTGGATTCAGAGGACGTGGATGAGGAGGAGGTATAGGTCGAGGTTGAGGACAGATCATTTGTTATAACTGTGCACATCCAGGACACTTGGAAAGGTACTGTCATAACCCTTGTACCACTTGCAGCTACTACAACTCATTCAATCATGTTATCGAGGAATGTCCAGCATTGCTGGCTAAGCTTAAGGAGAAATGAGGAGGAAACCAGAAAATACAACTAATCAAAGCAGAACCTCACGGAGCAGATCCCAGAGTCGTTGTTATCACTAGAAAAGGTTCTTTTATAGAAGAAGACATAGTGATCCAAGGAAATACTACAGAAGAATCAGGAGTCAGGAAAGCTGTCGAGAAGACACACGAGTTTGATCCAAGGAAGGAGAAGAAGATATTTGAGGAAGCAAGAAAGGAATTCGGAAGAGATCAGGCTTCTTCATCAATTTTTTGACCAGAAGTAAGAGAATGTGGAATGCCTTTGGCATTTGATCAGTCTTCTTCACTTTGAGATGGAAAGGAGGCGAGTAAACTTCTCAGTTTCTTGTATACATTCATTGAGTTGATTAAAGATGAAAAATCCATACAAGAACTACAAAATTTGGTCAAACAGTATGAGATAAGAAGGGTAGATCCTTTATTGAATAAAGCAGTACATCATCTATACAAGAAGAGAAGGACAAATAATGAGCTACACCTTAATTCTCAGATTGGAGATTATGATATAGATTATGTAGTCCTTGACTTAGGGTCATAAGTCAATGTCATGACGAAGCAGACCTAGGCACTGATGGGAAAACCTAAGTTGATCTATTCCCCTACTAGGCTTAGGATGGATAATTAGCAGGAAGTAATCCCCTTTGGAAGGCTAGAGCATGTCCATGTGGACATCGACGGGGTGAGGACATTTGTAGAATTTGAAGTAATTGAGATAGTTGGTGATAGCTGTCCTTATCCTGCGCTATTAGGAATCGATCGGGCTTTCAACAATTCCATTGTGGTTGATCTAAAGAAAAGAAGAATGACGTTTGAAGGAGATGGCCTTAGGGTCATTGCACCTTTGGATCCAGATGAAGGTCAAATATACACAGAACTCATCAGAGAAGAAGACCGTGCATATGAATTAGAAAACATCTACAAGTTGACAACAAGATAATAGGATTACATTGATCCTACAATAGATGGGAATTTAAGCTGGCGAAGTGAGATCACACGCTCATCAGATTTAGAATAAGCACTGGAGAACTGGAAGAATAAGATGTATGAATTTTCTGTGCTGAGATGTGCCAGATTGACCAGAGAAGTTCACCAGATCGACACAACAGTAAGTAATTTTCCCACCTTTGATGGTTTAAATCACTTGGAAACTTTCTTGTTGGAATTTGAAGAAGTTGTACCAGCACAACAGAGGTTGTTGGCACTGGATGAAGCTCTGAAAGAAACTCCAGCAAGATGGTGGGGAACACATAAGAAGAGCATCGCATAATGGGTGCAATGTCACACTTTGATGACAACGTGATTTTTAGACAACATTGCAGGATGCAAAGTTCAGTATACAGGTCAAAGTTGTTCGAGAGATCATGTGTGCAGTTGCGAGGAGGCCTGGAGCAACATTCCTCAAGAGAAGTGGGTGCAAAAATTTATTAACACTTTGGACATAACACCTATTAATTGGTACCTACAAGCTGAACTACGCCTCATCACTGCAACTTGGGAAGGTATGACACAAAAATTTGTAGTTACATTCTTGTTTGAAAGTCAGTACCCTACGATAGATCAAGATTTACAAGTTGTTAGACAAAAAGTGTTTGAGGAGGCACATAGCCTCCCTGTGGAGTAAGAAGAGGATGGATGGACTACACCTCTTTAGAAATTGCAAGGCTATTACAACATCAATGCTGATGAAGACGATGATCTTAGGAATGTGAACATCGAAGAAAAAAAAGGACAGAGAGATGTAGAAGGAATAAGAGTCAAACTGCCTTTTATTGGGAAGCCCATTAAAATCCAGAAAGTTAATATAGGAATGGAGGAAACACCTAAACTGGCAAACGTTGGAGACTACTAGGATGAGGCCACTATTGACAAGATCACAGAGTTGCTGCATGAATATTAGGACCTTTTCCAACAAAATTCATAGATATGAAGGGTATTAAAGGACCCACGGGGGAGATGAAAATTCCCTTAAAACCAGATGCAAGGCCAGTCAATCAGAGAACCTACATATTTAACCCCAAGTATAAGGAGAAAGTCAAGATTGAGTTCGACAAAATGCTAGAAGAAGGAATAATAGAACCAGTCAAAGAGTTAGAATGGATCAGCCCTATGGTGGTCCAAGATAAGAAAATAGGAGAGATCAGAATTTATGTGGACTTGAGGAAGCTAAACGATGCATTCTTACATGATGCCTTTCCTACACCATTCACAGACGAAGTGTTAGATAATGTTGGAGGACAAGAGGTCTACTCCTTCACAAATGGCTTTTTAGGATACCATCAGATCAGGATTGCCAAAGAAGATCGACATAAGACCACCTTTGCAACAAAATGGGGATCTTACTAGTATACAGTGATGCCGTTTGGATTAAAGAACACACCAACCATATTTTCCAGGGTGGTGGTCGAAGCATTCAAAGAGTTTTTACATAAAATTTTAGAAGCCTATTTTGATGATTGGACTGTGTTTAGCTTATTAAAATATCACATTGAATGTCTAAGGCTAATGTTGGATAAGTGCAGGCAATGCCAAATTTCCCTGAATCTGAAGAAGTGCATCTTTTTATCACCTTTTGGAGTTTTGCTAGGACATATTGTATGCAAGCAAGGGTTACTAGTGGATCCCTCCAAGATTGCCATTATTGTTGATCTACCTCCCCCTACTTCAGTAAGACAACTGTACATTGCACTGGGACATACAGGATACTACATGAAGTTCATAAAGGGGTATACATATATAACACCACCGATGGATAATATTTTGAAGAAAGATTGTCATTTTCAATGGATAGAAGAATGCCAACAGAGCTTCAACACACTGAACCATAAAATGGTTACTGTGCCTATTTTGGTTTTTCCAGATTGGAGCAAGGAGTTTCATGTACATGTTGATGCATCCTCTATTGCCTTAGGAGTAGTGTTAGCACAACCAGGAGCAAGAGACATCGACCATCCATTAGCCTTTGCTAGAAGGAAACTATCTCCAGCTGAGATAAATTACACGACCACTTAAAGGGAAGGTTTAGCCATGGTGTACGCACTATAGAAGTTTCATCACTATTTGTTGGGAGGACAATTCAAGCTGTTCATTGACCACTCTGCACTGAAATACCTAGTCAACAAGCCAATGTTGGGGGGGGAGAATATGCATATGGATTCTACTATTTCAGGAACATGATTTCGAGATCGTGGTTAAGCCAAGGAGAATGAATAAGGGACCTGATCATTTTTCCAGACTAGAGCATGGGGAGGAACCTACTAATATGGAGGATACACTACCAGATGAAAAACTGCTAGACATTAGGAAGGTTGATGATCACTTCGTAGATATAGTACAATTTCTATCTATAGGAATGACACCGAGTAATTATACAATCATCCAGAAGAAACAACTAGTAGTGCACGTTGTAGAATTTTCACTAATAATTGGACAACTATACAAGATGGGACCTGACGAGATATTGAGGAGATGTTTTATAGAGGCAAAGAGGCAACTGATTCTCACAGAAGCACATGAAGGCATCGCAGGAGGGCACTATGCAGGGAAAGCAACAACGCAAAACATTCTTAGGGTTGGCCTTTGGTGGCCTACTCTAAATAAGGATTCCAAGGAATACTATAAGGCCTACGATGTATGCCAACGAGTTGGGAAACCTTCCAGAAGAGATGAAATGTCTTTAGCACCTCAGCTGACCTTACAGGAATTTTATAAATGGGCCATTAACTTCGTGGGACCTATCAACCCACAAGGAAAGCGCACAGGAGAAAGATACATTATCACTGCGACAAAGTACTTGACTAGATGGGCCAAATAAAGAGAAGTCAAGGATTGTAGTGCAACCACAATTGCGTGCTTCATATTTGATGATATCATAACTAGGTTTGGATGCCCAAAGATCCTTATGAGTGACCAAGGCACACATTTTATCAATAATACTATTGAAGCCTTGACTCGAGAATTTGAATTTCACCATCAGAAGAGCACACCCTACCACCCACAGGCGAATGGGACAGTTGAAGCATTCAATAATATCCTGGAGACAACATTGACAAAGATATGCAGTGTGAACAGGGATGACTAGGATTTGAGAGTACCAACAGTGTTATGGGCCTATAGAACCACTTGCAAGAAGCCAACCATTCAGACTCCCTTTAAGTTGTTCTATGGTCTGGAAGAAGTTGTACCCATGGAATATTTGATTCATAGTCTGAGAATTGTAGCCTTTACATATATGGATGACATTGGCGATGTGCAAGAGAGGCTTACACAGTTGGTAGAACTAGAAGAAGACAAATTTGTTGTAGGATTTCACTAGGAGGTTCAGAAGGAAAGAGAAAAGGCATGACATGATAGGCACATTAAGAAGAGAGCCTTCAAGAAAGGATATCTGGTATTAGTATATGACAATAAGTTCATGAAACATCCAGGGAAGTTCAGGATGCATTAGCTTGGGCCATATGAGGTCACCTAAGTTACAAAAGGAGGAGTTGCGCAGTTGAATACATTGAATGGAGAATGGAAGGAAGGATTAGTGAATGGGATCCAGTTGAAATTGTACTATGACAACCACTTGCCTCACATCTCTCAGTAAAAGCATAAAGAAAAGGGTCTAGGTACCAGGTGCAGTTGAAACTGGTTACTAGACACAGAAAACATAATCTGCACAAGGAAGGGAAGGGAAGGACAGAGCAGAAAGAACATGCTTCCCTACACAGTCTTAAGATGAAGTGAAATAGAAGATTCATACCTGAAGTGCCTTGGGGCGAGTCACATGTGAGTGTTGGGGCCCTGTTGGCCCTTGGTTATGCAAGCAAGAGAATATCAAGGAAGAAAAGGCAAAATGAGAACTGAGTGGAAGACACAGTGACTGATACTGGGTCGAAGTGAGAAAAAGAGAATAAAAGTGGGAACAAAGTCCGAGAGAACAAGTTGTTGGATGAGGAGATCGAGGATGAAATATCAACAAGGAAGACATATCGTGGACAACTCAACAAGAAAAAAAAGCCACTGTTGGATGCTTTGGAGCATCGCACGAAAATGAAGGAAAGACAGGTTGGCGAAGCCCTGAAAACGCAGGTCAAGTTGACCTAGGGTTTTGGTATCTAGGGTTTCAACACTTAGGTCTCGGCCTAAGGTTGTTGGTGAGCTATTTTGATGTATAAATAAGAACTAAGATGAGGGAAGAGGGTTTGTTCTAGTTTTTTTTATTGATATGAGTGATTATCATTGAGTGAGAGAGAAGTGCTAAGCATAAGAGCCTTTTGGTATTGTAATATCTTCAGCTGGGTGCGAAGATCAACCCTACAATTGGGTGCGTAGGGAAGGGAGAAAGAGAGAAGGGAAGATAGATATCTGCAAGCTAAGAGAACAGATAAGAACTGTAAGCTTTCATCTTAATATATCATAAAGCACAGTTCTGTGGATGTATCCCTAGAGAGATGGTTAACCACATATATCTAGTGTTATGTGTGATTGATGTTGTGTTCTTTATCATTTGATATGTTTCTATTGTGATATTGTGTTATATCTGAGACATAACTAGTGCAATAGGTTTAAGGAAGCTAAAGAATAAATAGGTTGTTGTGTGTTGTTGCTTTAAATACATTCTCTATTTCCTCTAGCTGTAGACACCTGTGTTCTGCAACCCCCTATAGCTACTTCGGGTGAGACTACATCTTCTTGTAGGTGTTTCCGAAAGGGCCAATAGTTAGGGCTTGTTGGTGCGCTATTAGAGATGAACCCTGGGTCTACCCCTGAGCCAAAAGGAACAAACTTTGCAAATTTAAAACATACCTACCTTTTCGCATTGAGTCTTAAATTCAGGAGTACAGATATGATCTATACAATCTATAATAGAATCCACATCATGCTGAGGATTAAATGAAATACAGGCTGGCGGTGCAGGTGCGTGTTACTTTTAGAGTTCATCGGTGAATTCAAATTTTTTAAAGTTGATCGACACGTGATGTCCTGTTATTGGTTACATGAAGCTATTAATTGTCTAACAAAACACATACCTCATCCTTAACTTATCTAGAGGTGTCTCCTCAAATTACCTAAGCATTTTCGCACTCCAACGGGACTAGTATGATTGATATCAGGGATAAGAAGGATCATTAAATGGACAATTTAGATTCACCAGGATCGTCGGTGTCGACGTACAAAGGTTCAATCTAAAACCAAAAGTTCAATGTTCTAGCAATCAACCAATAGTTAATGAGTGTATCAGTGTCGATGGATTTTCTTTGACGTTGTTTCATTGGCGCCTCTAGGTGAAAGTTCTGATGCTAGCCAAAACTACCCCACAATGCTAATGTGGAAGTATATATATGACATAGGGGACATCAAAATATGTCATGGGTAATAACCAGGCAATATAGACTGTTTACGCGGTAAAACACATGGTGGTTGATTTGACCCCTTACGCGTGAGAAGCGTTTCTCTTCGTCGTCAATGATTTTCTTTTTGACATATGGCATAGTTCCCTTTCTACATCTTTGTTGATGCCAATGATATATAGGAGATCAGAAATAGGATATTATTGTTTCCTATGTTGACGATTTACCTTTCGAATTTTGCTGATGCTGACGGTACATCGACAATTTTTAGAAAAAAAATTCGCAGGCCAGAATTACCAATTGGCGTGCCCTTTCTCCCATTTTTCTGATGTCAATGGTACATCGATGATCAATGATTGTTTTTGAGGAATTATTTTCGCAGACTAGGATCATTGATCAGTGCATGGCTCTTTATAAAACAAATTTTAAGCTGTGTGCAACTTAGTTTAATGCCATGTTTACTTAGATAAAAGTGTCAAACTTTTCAACAAACTTCAAACCAAAATGAATGTGATCGATGATAAAATAGAACAACCCAAAAAATCCATTGATCCCTACACAACTGACTCCATTCAGAAATGACAAAGTGGTACCCAAAAGGAAAACACGTTCAAATACTTTTAGGGTGTGTTGAGTGATCAACAAATGTCAATTCTCTGGGAGAAAAAAAAATCTCTGCTCCTTACCTCATGCTTAGCCTGTGTAAATTTATTGAGAAACCATCTAGATTTATTTTATTCCTTTTCAACAGAACCCTTTCTATCAATGTGTACACACATTCACAGGTTCTTGAATCTGGATCTGCCTATGGGGTTTATATTTTCCAACCCCTTTCCTATTAACCGCAATCCATGTCCTTCCTAGACAAGAGTCGGTTAGGGCATCCATTGGCGTGAGGCCATTCATCTATCATTCCTTTATTACGGTGTTTATCCACTGCCAACGAACATCCATAGCCCCGACAAAGTCACCCCAACATCACATATCTTGCTTCGTTTCTAGTGAGCATCTAGCGTCTATAGCCCCGAACGAGTTATCTGCATACCCTCTCGGACTTTACACTCTTTTTATGGATCATCTTTTTCTGGAATACATACTAAGAGTGAGTCAAAGAGGAGGATATATGTTTTTTGACAAGGTGAAATTGTTAAGGTGGAGCTTTCCCTAGCTCTATCCATAGGTACATGTGCTTCTTTCCATCTAGCCATATTTCCAGTTATCTCTACTAGGCCACTAGGCAGATATTTCATTGATTCCCCATGTAGTATGCTTACAAATAAAAATATGGTTCTTTGAAAATTTATGTCTGCCCAACATCTCTTATTTTGCATGTAAGTGTAGGTCATGAGTAGAGTTTGCTTCATCATATCCATTAAAGTCAACCATTGCTTTACGAAACACAACTTAATTAAAATAAAATAAAAAGAAAAAGAAAGAGTGAAAAAGGAGTTCAAAAATGGTCTTCCCTAAACCCACACACTCATCCTGATAAAACATGTATGTTGAAAAGAAACAAAAACTCAAACAAAGCATCACAAGTTTTTTTTTAGGAGAAATATTATTTTAAGGCCTGGCCATTCATTGGGAGGGTATCAGATTCCCCCCCTTAGATTCTGCAACGAGTATGTGCCTTCCCGAATCTTCTCATCCACCTGAAAAGGTTCGAGCCATATATTTTGGAACTTTGGGTGTTTTCCTTTGGACTCGTTTTCTTTATCCCACTTCAAAACTAGGTCCCCTAATTCAAAAAACAATTCTTTGGACTTATGTTTGTCGAACCATATTTTGACTATCTGTTGATGAGCGGTGAACTTAACTTTAGACTTTTCCTTTTCTTTGTCTAGCATGAGAAGGGTATCAATCCTTTGTTGGATAGTGGATGAGGGCTGGCCTCTCGATGCCTGAGCAAGCTACAAATATGGAAGATACAATCTGTTTGGGAGAATGGATTCTTGTCCATATACTAGAAAGTACAGATAGTTCCCTATGGCTTCTTTAGGCATTACTCTATCAACCCATAGGGCATTATGAAGTAAATTGTGCCAATCCCTATAATTTTCAACAACTATTTTTTTTTAAATCCTCACCAGGTTCTTATTAGTTGACTATGCTACCCCATTCCCTTGCAGATAGTAGTTTGCAGAATATTTTATTATGATCCCCTTATCAAGGGCTATTTTTGTCAAGAGCGTGGAAGAAAAGTAGGAAGCATTATAAAAAACGAGAATAGAAGGCATCCCAAACCTTTTTATTATCTATTGTTCTAAAAATTGGATCACTACCTTTTCATTAACGTGCATGAGAAGGATAGACTCCATCCATCTCGTAAAATAATTTGTGGTATTCAAGATATATTTATGTTGTTTCAAAGAATTGGGAGTAATTTCTCCTATGACGTCTATTCCCCATTGTTTGAACGGTCTAGATATGGTCACCAGATGGAGTGGAATGGATTCCCTCTTTTCTCTATCGGTTCTTACTTGACAAGATTTACATTTCCTGGCATATGCATGAGCGTCCCTGAACATAGTAGGCCAATAATAACCAACCCTTAATATTTTGTGAGTCGTGGCTTCTCCTGAAAAATGTCCACCTGTTGGGCCATCATGGAGTTATCTCAATACCTTTTATGCATCATAATGTTGAAGACATTTGAGGAGTACTCCATCATAGTTTACGTGGAAAAGCACAAAAATTATGAGGCAATATTGAGCGGACTTTAACCTGAGTGCTCTCCTTTCTCTGGGGTTTAGGTTCTCTGGACAAGTTCCATGATGTAAGAGATAAGACAAGTTTCCATACCAGTATTCCTACCTGGGAGGTGTGTATAAGGCTTCATTGTACCATACTGACAAGTCATATTCCCAACCAAAGTCTTCTGTGCTAATCAGATCTTGGGCCTCAATGACCAATTTACACAACCCCTAACCCTTCACTATTTTGACAAGTTTTATGTCTAGATCAAATTCTTAGATGACTTCCATCCAATTTACCCTTATTTCTCCCATCTCCTCTTGAGTGAACATATATCGGACCACTAGATGAGGTACTATCACTTTAGTGTGATTCTTCAATATATAGGATCTGAAATGTTTGACCGCTTTATATACTACGTAAGCCTATTTGTCCATAGCAGGGTAGTTTAGTTCGGCTCCTTGGAGGTTATTTCTCATAAAGGATACTGGTGCTTCATTGTTTTCATCATATTTTTGGGTAAGTACCGCAACCAATGATTGGTCAAAAGCAAAGGTATAAAGGAAAAAATATTTGCTAAAGTCAGGGCTTCATAATATTGGTGCTTGGGAGATGACAGTTTTGATGTTATTGAAAGAACCTTTCTTTTCTTTGTCCCATTTAAAATTTGCATCTTTGTGAATCATTTTTTATAAGGGTTTGACCGTTTCAGAAAAATCAGGAGTAAATTTTCTCACAAAGTTGATTTTCCCAAAGAAAGATTGCATGGCCATTTTATTGTGAGGCAAGGGGAGTTGAGCTATTGATTTTATCTTCTTAGGGTCGATGCTAATTCCTTCTTGATATATAATATGACTTATTAGTTTCCCTTCCTTGATTCCAAATATGGTTTTCTTAGGTTTCAAAGATATTCTATATTTCCTACACCTTTCAAAAATCCGAGTCAAATGATGAATGTGGTCTTCCTTATTGTTTTAGTAAATTGTTACGTCATATGAATAGACTACCACACACTTATTAATCAATCCATGAAAAGCTAAATCCATGGCCCTCTGGAATGCCACTCCTGTGTTAATCAGACCAAAGGGCATGCATTTATAAGAAAAGGTTCCCCAATTGGTTCAAAAGGCATTTTTTAATCAATCATCTTTTGAGACCAGGACCTGGCTATATCCTGAGAAACCGTCTAGGAGGGAAAAACATTCAGAGCCTGAAACTGTCTATAAGAGTTGTTCCATGGGTGGGAATATGTAGTTATATTTTTCTGATGTTCTTTTAAGGTTTCTGAAATCCACGCACAAATGGATCTCCCCAGACTTCTTCTTGACAGGAACCAGATTGGCTACCCAGGCAAAGTGTCTTACCTGAAAGATAATATTAACATCTAATAATTTCTTCATCTCTTGATACATTAGAGGTTCCAGATATGGGTGGTACTTCCTAAGATTTTGTTGGAAAGTTTTTATTCCATATTTTAATGGGATCGTGTGCTGGATAACATGAGTATCGTATGTTTTCAAATCTTGGTAAGACCAAGAAAATACATCTTTATATTCTTTAAATAGTATAAGATACACTTTCCTGTCTTCTTTGGACATTGTCTTGCCTAAATTGAAATTCTTGGGGTTCTCGGGGGTTCCTAGGTTTATAGTTTCGTATATAGGACACGAGCTCCTTGTTTTTGCATTCTTTGGTCCTCTGAATCTTTTCCTCAAGTCAAAAAGATTCTCCAGATTGGCCACTCCATTAGGTATCGTGTGAAACTTTGGTTTGTCATAAAAATGATATATTCCCTTCTTTTGTTTGTGGAGATCTGATTATGTGAGTAGTTCTTGGAATACTTCATCATCAGTGGACAAGTCCCTAAAATTCTCCTGATTGGTCAGGAAATCTAAAATTTGTTCATCCCCTTCAAAAAATTTCCATTTATAAACATTGTTAGGTATTGAAGGTTTGTAGAGAAGTTCCATTGTGAACCTTAAGGCTTCATAATATTCTAAAGGAGATAATATTGAGGCTGTAGTGGCTAGAGCATCGACAAGGGTATTTTTTTTCCTAGGAACAACGATAATGTTGAAGGTCTCAAAATTGTCTATTAGTTTGTGTACCTCTTACTGGTAATTTATTAAGTGAGGTGAATTGCAATGGATAATATTCTTTACTTTCCTAATGAATTTCAGAGTCTCCAAAAACCTTCAATTCCTTGATGTTTAAGTCGATGGATTTCTTAACTCCCTGGACTAAAGCTTCATATTCAACAATGTTATTAGTGCATTCAAATTCTAATCTGTAGGATAAGAAGTTTCGATGCCCCTTTGGGTCAATGAGGATGCATCCTTCTCCCGACCCCTCTTGCGATTTAGAACCATCAAAGTACAACATCCAAATTTGTGGAGGGGAATTTCTAACTTCTTCATGTCTAGCTATTTTTTCAATTTCAACCTCCTTGTCTACTAATCCTGTTGGAGGATCTTGACAGATGATGCTTTCTTCTGTGGTCGCTAGTAATTCTGTTTGAAATATCATTTCGGATTTTTGTGCGGAAGGTATGTTAGACATGTGGGGGGTGAAATTACTGAAATCAGAATCACATAAGTAATTTCCTAACACAGGGAACTCTGTTGACGAGGGTTCATTTGGGGTCTCTAAATCAATGACAATATGTTTGAGATATATTTCTCTGTCAATCCTAATTATGTTTGTATGTCCTTTCAATGGAAACTAGAGGTGAGCCTAGTTGATACTAAAGTATCCATTTATTTTCTTAGACCAATCTTGGCTAAGTATCATTCCATAGGCCTCCGGGATGTCTACCACGATTATGTCAATTACTTGAACACATTTTGGGTGTGTAGAAATTATGATCATGCCATATTTCAGTTCCCCAATGACCTTTACTTGATTTCTATCTAGTTGTATAACATGTTTATCACTTTTGACTGGGCTTGCGTTTAGTTTCTTGTAGATTGTCAATGGACCGACATTTGAAGATGCCCCTGAATTGACCAGGAAATTATGTAGATTTTTGTTAAAAACCTTAAACGTCAAGAGGAAAGGAGGAGCAAAAGGCCTTCCTTTTTTATCCAAAGAACAAGCATTCACATTCGACTTATTTTTTAAGTATGTGGGAGATGGGGCGTCACCTTGGTTAATGTTTGTCACAGAGGTATTTGTTAATTTTAAGGCATGTAACAATTTTTTTTTTGTTGAGGGATATTAGCCTTAGCCTTCATCTTCTTCAAGTCTTCTACTACATTGTAGTCTAGCTTAGGAATTTCCCATGTGTGTATGTTTGTGGGGTTTCTTTGGGAAGAAAATAGCGGTTTGGGGTGATCGGTCGCTTGATTCCCTCTAGATGACTGAGTAGTGGTGGGGTTACTTTGGATCGGTTGAATTTTACTTCGTGTTTGTACAACTAGATCTTCAACGAGGGGTCCCTGCACTTCAACGACATCGTTGAAAGGTATCAGGTGGTTAGAATCCCATATCAACATGGCTGTCTCTTCCGCTGGATCTTGACTTTCTTGATTGCTGACATTTATTGTCGAGCTACTGGGTTGTTCAGTTAGAGAGAATTCATCTAGGAATCGATTATCCATTAGATTAATATCATGCAACCATTGAGGGAAATCCCTTTCTAAATGTTTTTCTTGGTGATATGTACAGAAAGAGTTAGATTCTACATTCCCTAAATCGACGTTTAGGTTGGATGGGGAAGGTTCTATAGCTTTGAAGGATGGTTTTTTTTTTTAAGGGTTTATAAGTTCTTTGATTTTGTTTTCCTTTCCCAACACTCCTTTTCATATTTGCAATATCATTGGAAAGTTTTTTGATCATTCGCTGTAGGTTTTCTATGTCCCCTCCCTCTTTTTCGGGGCCTTGTTTTGTTTTTTTTCCTAGGGATCTAGTCAACAAAAGTCCCCTCTTGGGTGAAGGTTGGGTTTCTTTATTTATTACTGAGATATGACCTTCTTTTCATATTTTCATTTGGACCTCAATAGTTTTATCTTCCTCGAAATTTTCTTCTATGGTATTCTTGGCGGCCCTTTTTATGAACATAGAAATAGAAGTTGGGAGAGCATTAACGTATACTTCAATCTGTAGCTCTCGAGTGGGTCTAGCCTCGGTTTGGAATTTGTTCAAAATGGTGGTGAACCTTTGGTTGAAATATTTGACCTTTTCTTTTGAATTCATAGTGCCTGTGAAAATTTCATCCATTAAAGCTCATGTAGTAGTTTCCTCGACAAATTTGTCCAATAAATCCTTTTGAAACTTTGTCCATATAGTTATGGAACCAACCGATAGGTTGAAATACCAGGTTGAACCTACATTTTCAAAGGTATAAGGGAACAATATACACACCACATATTTGTGTTGTACATTCATCAACCTTATGGCTAATATAAACTTCTTAATATGATCTTCAGGCAATCCAGTGGTTTCAGGATCAAATTTGGGAAGTAGCTTTTCTGGATGTCTAGGTAGGTTATGTGTCCATCCTGGAATTGCCAGAGCATCTCTTTCCAACCATGGTTAGTTATATCAAGGTTGATCTCCCCCCTCTCCATATTTATCATCATTATCCCTCATGTCTTCTGATTCAGAATCCGAGCGATCAGAGTTGGACCCTCCTTCTTTAGATTCATAATCGTCAAGGTCAGAGTAGTTACCAACTGGTGTTTCGAGTATCCGATTAAGGGGTTGTTCAATCTTTGTGAGGGAAAAATATATCAAGTCTTCTACTGCATGAACGAGTACCTGGTCAAGGGTGTCAACAACTGTTCTACTTATTTGTTTTCTTAGAGGAAGTAAAGGAGCTAAAGGTAATGCTCTGACCTATCAGGCATAAGCTCTGGTGATTCTTCTGAATTTATTTAACTCTTTATGGGGAAGAGTGTAAGGTATTTCAGGGTACATGTGTTCTTCCTCTTCGTTTTGAGGTGATTTACTCATAGTGGGAGTACTCTCTATATGTGGAATGTCTTGAGAATGACTAGCCATGCATGTGGGATGTTTTGAATCTATAGGCTTTGCATAATATATTATTAGAAACATTATTAGACATGCATTCGTTCAACCCTCCTTATAGAGCCAATTTTGTTGAGGGGTATGAGATCCCTTTGACTCAATAGCAGGAACCAAACCCGCTTAATATACCGAATTAGACTTACAAGCGTTTACTGAGTGGTATGGTTCTCCAGATTCGTGATCTAGCTAGATTTATCGATGGGATTTAATTTTGACTAATATATATGTATTTCGGTGAAACCTTTCCTTAGGACATGCAATTCTCTTTTTTTTTCTTGTTATCTAGTGGGAAAGAAAGGTGGAGCCTAAGCTAAATGACAAAGAATATTTAGAATGTATGGGAGGAAACTGGGTTTTGTGATAACCTTTTATACCTCATCATGCAAACAATCAGGATCGAAACTACTTCAAGTTAGAAATAATACTATTTTACTTGTAAACATTCAACATCATTTGAGATAACGGTTTTAGAAAGAAAATATATACGTGACAAGAAATTAGTGCAAGAAAAGTAATTTTCAATGCTCTACCATCCATCACATATTAAAACAATTGATTTATATTCATCAATTAGAATAAAATAACAACCACAAACTTATAAGATAACTTAAATAAAAGATACAACAACTCTTACTCAAATCAACAACAAAACATTGAATCCGAACATAGAGATAATCCCCCTGGGTCCAATCACATTCATGCCTCAGATGAAAGGCGTGTCTTTGGTTCTAAACAAAACTTCTTAATTAAAATAACTTTCACATAAATAATTCTCTTACAATATTCCATAAAAACTATTTCTCTCCAAAACCATTGACCCCCAGCTCAAGGTTGATTCTCTTATTTATAAAATAACTCTAAACTAAAAATAGCAAATAAGTTGTGTTAGGTCAAGAAAATGACACTTGGAAGACTTTATCTATCTGTTCTCTTTTGGTTCTCTTGAGATCATCTGGTCATTTTACTGAAGTGGATTGTTCCTCTCGTATTCTGACCATCTACAAAAGAGATCTCCGCATGTATTTGCATATGGGAACCTGTGTTGATCCATCAGAGCGAAGAGGACCTCCTTCATCTCAACTTACCGTTCTTTGTACTTGATTAGTTTGACACTCAAGAATTGTAAGAATACAAGAGCTTTAATCAGAGGCTCCATGAACTTCTTCACTTGACCCGGGATCATGCTTGAAACCTGTGAAATCTTTGTTTCATACACCTAGTCTTGCTTTGTAGGCCGCTTAACTATGTCATGTAAATTGGAGAAATCCTCTGGTGGGACAAACTCTGTCAAGTCGATATTCCTCATTTACTGATTGATTTTCTACGATTTTTTCTCACATTCTTCCCATCTTTCCTGCATTTTTCGTCAGGTTTCCTGGACCATGCTTACCCAGTGTTCAACTACCTTCCTTATTCAAGAGATGTTGCTATCCATCAGCACTCAGATGCCACACTCTTATGTATCTTGGCCCTTTTGTACTTCTATGATATAGTCTATCCGTTCCAAGGCATTATGTGCCTTCTCATACCATTGCTACATGTCTTTATAGGCTTCCAGCCCCATAAGGGTATCTTCTTGGAAATCAACTATGCAAGTGGTGAAGAGGTCTCTTTCCCTTGTGAATTGTGTATACATCTCTCGAAACTCACACTTCAAGAGTACCACCTTTTGTGTTGAATTTTGGTAATAATCCGCTTGATGTCACAAATGGTCTAGCTCTTTCTTCATGGAGGATACCTCCCTTTCATCCCTTTTTTCCCTGTCTAAAGTGGCATCGGTTATGGCCATCCATGCTCCGACTAGATCAATAATATTATAAATTTCTATGTAAAATAGCATCTCCTTTATGGTTATGAACATGGTTCTATTGAGCGCGCGCTTCCTTTTCTTAAATATTCTTCTCATCATAACTTTTCTTTTCCTGTCATAAGAAATTGCATGTATGTCGTCAACTTCGTCTACTGGTTCAAGAATTTGTTGATCTCCCCAGGAAAAATGATTTCCTAGGCTTCCCACTATAAAGAGGTGTTCCATGGTAGTCTCTATCCCTTTCAAGGGTAGGCGCCTGACCTCCTTCCTTCTTAATCAATGATTTCTATGGTAATATTGTTGCATCGACTTGTTCTATTCCATGGCTTGGTCCGCTTAGTTCCCTAGCAGGGAATTTGTTGTATGTTCCGGTGACTTGGCCTCTGCTACTCCTTGTTGGCTGATGGAGTATTTTTCCTAGATGGAGAAGTAGGCGAAGGATCGATATTGGATGAGAGTTTGGACGTTGGGATGTCGATTTTTGGGACCCCCATTCCTTCTTCTTATTCACATGTATCCAAGTCATTCTTAGAGCTGTCATCCTGAGGCTGTGTTCCCGACTGATTGAGAAATACAATGTCAAGAGTGTTCCTAGCCTCATGGTTGAGTTCCTGGGGATTTGGGACCAAATCATCAAAAGATGGAGAAGATGTTTCCCCTGGTTCCTCCTCTAGTGTGATTGGTACCAGGGTTATGTGCGAAGCTTATGAACCTTCCTCATCGTCATATACAGTGATTAAATTTATGAGGATAGTAAGCATACCCATTCTACTTGATTCTCTCGCTGACCTTCACTGAGCTGTAGTAGTCACCGACGATCCCGTCTATGGTGACATAAGGCTGGTGTTTTCTTGGTCATCACTCTCTTTAGGTGGAATTTTATTTGAATTATTTAGTTTTTCCTCCTCGTTTGTATTGACCAAGGTAATTCTCAAAGGTACTATCAAAGGATTAAGTGGGGTATATTCCCCTAATATTTGCATAGCTCTCTCAACTTCTTCTAGTAACAATATCCCCCTTCTTTGTTCCTCGACTGATTTTGCTGCTCGATTTTATTCTCTCACCCTAATGGCTTCTTGAGTAGTGTGCTCTATAGTCTTAACTATTTCATTCATGGTCATTGCTTTGAATTTGGTCATATTTGGGTTATCCCTTCTATAGAGAACTTCCTCCTAGTCTTGGGTGCCCTCGGTAAAGATCTCATCTTCGAAACTATTATGATCATATGGACAACATGAGGACACCTGCGATGTGTGCTGGAGTACTAGGCCTTTTGGATCATTCTTGCAAAAAAAGACAGTGGGGAACCGATGCTCAAGCTGACTCAATCCTTCTTGTTTCTCATGTGCAGTGTCTTTTACCATGTTAAACCCAATATGAAAACCATAGGGTATGAAAGCCCTCTTCTTATCCTTTACCAAAGAGGCATTATAGCCTTGTAGAATGGTCTGGTAACAAATTTCTCCCAATATGAGACAGTACAAGACATGAACGTGGAGTAGGTGTGGTGCTCTAGTAGCCCTGATCACTCTGATATAAGTGCTTGTTTCTTCAAAATACCAGTGGACAACTTTGAAAATCATCTTTTTGGCTGCCGTTGAAAGCCTTGGGAATTATTTTCTAGATATAATGAAGTGCACTCAGGCTATGAACTCATCACATATCATGGCGTAAAATATTTTGTAACTATTTTCCCACAGAATGTTGAAATAAACATGCATGGGTAGCTCAACAAAATGCTAGCTTAAATTCATACCTATGAAAATGTTTCTCGTGCAGATTACTTCCAAAATGTATGATGCCATGTGGAAAACTGATGTTTATTCATCCTTTGGTGTTGGGCCTGTAGGATGTTGATGCTCAACTATTTGGAGATGATGGCTCCCCAATTGAAAACACTTCCAAAGATTTCCACGGTATATGCTAAGGGTATCCATGCTTCTGAAAAATTTGAGCAATCGTTTTCCCCATACAATCAAAAGATTAAAGAGATTAAATACATATAAGGATCTCTGAGGTTTACCATGTTGTACCATCCATTGATCTTGTTTTTGAACTTCTTTTTCTTTCCACCACGATTCCAGTAACCTGTTGGTATCATGGAACTCATAAAACCTCGGCACAAATTTTTTATTCAATCTCTCCTCTGGGTCTCTGAGTTTGTAGTATTTTTGTACCTCTACTGGAAGAAAGAAACCAAAAAATTCTCCCTCCTCGTTATTGACCGTGAATTTCATCATGTCTGTGTGGTCAATTATCCATCCTAGGGTTTCGATGCAGGGTGGAACTAAGGTCTGGCATGCCACCATATGAAGATATGATCACCTAATATTCGAGAAAACTTGGTCATCCAGTACCCTGACGTTCGGGTCATTGTGAGGTGTAAACTCCGAGTAATATTCCTGACTGATTTTGTTAAAAAGATCCCCCCAATGTGGGCGCATTACTTTATATATAGTGCTCGCCTCTATGTCCCCTAAAGCTGGAGGCTGGGAAAAATGTTTCTTAGTGGAAGTTCAGCTAACTGACTTCGTCCTTGAAATGAAATCAATTTCCCTTGTGTTCATCGGTGTCGAACCTTCGTCGATCTCCAATTATTTCATTTTGGGTGTTCTTGGTGAGTGTCTGGTTGTCGGATTTCACAGAGGAATTTTCTTGCACAAAATGGAATAATAAGCTGTAAGCCAACTGATACAAGTGTTATTCGAGGAAATCATAAAATCTAAACAATAAATATCATGCTTACCTCTTCCTTATAGGAAATAACCTGAGATTAATAGTAATTGAACTGGCACAATGACCTGTTACCTCTTCGATGCTCTCTCTTGCGCCTTCATCTGCTTGATAGATTAATGATTTGTGAATGGAATACCATGCTTGGGCACAAAATTTTCAAATTTAAAACATACCTACCTTGTCGCATAGAGTCTTAAATTCAAGAATACAGATATGATCTATACAATCTATTACAAAATCCACATCATGCTCAAGATTAAATGCAACATAGGCTGGTGGCAAAGGAGCGTGTTACTTTTAGAGTTCATCGGCGATTTAAAAATTTTGAAAGTTGATTGGCGCACGACGTCGTGTTATTGGTTACATGAAGCTCTTAATTGTCTAACAAAATGCAGACCTCATCCTTCACTTAGCTAGAGGTGTATCCTCAAATAACCTGAGCATTTTCGCACTCCAACGAGACTAGTATGATCGGTATCGGTGATAAGAAGGATCATTAAATGGACAAAATAGATAGACCAGGATCATCGGCGTTGGCGGATAAAGGTTCGATCTAAAACCAAAAGTTCAGTGTTCTAGAAATCAGCCAGTAGTTAATGAGTGTATCAACGTTGACAGATTGTCTTTGACATTGTTTCGTTGGCGCCTCTAGGTGAAAGTTCCAATGTTGAACAAAAATGCACCACAATGATGATGTTGAGGTGTTGACTTGGAAGTATAGATATGACAAGGGGAACATCAAAATATGACGTGGGTAATAATCGAGCAATACAAACTGTTTACTCAACAAAACACGTGGTGGTTGATTTGACCCCTTGGGCGTGAGAAGTGTTTCTTTTCGGCATCGATGATTTTCTTTTTGACAAATGTTATTGTTCCCTTTATCCCTCTTCACCGATGCCAATGATATATCGGTGATCAACGATCTACGATTTTTTTTTCCTATGTTGACGGTTTACCTTTCAGATTTCCTTGATGTCGACAGTACATCGACGATTTTTAGAAAACTTTTTCGCAGGCCAGAATCACCGATTAGTTCACCCTTTCTCCCATTTTTCCGATGCAGACATTACATCGACGATCGAAGATTGTTTTTAAGGACTTATTTTTGCAGACCAGGATCACCAATTAGTGCGTGGCTCTTTATAAAACAAATTTTAAGCTGTGCGCAACTTAGTCTAATGCCACTTTTACTTAGAGAAAAATGTCAAACTATTCAACAAAATTCAAACCAAAATAAATGTGATCGAAGATAAAATAAAAAAAACAAAAAAACCTATTGATACCTAGACAACTGACACCATTCATAAATGACAAAGTCGTACCCAAAAGAAAAAAATTCTCTAAGACTTTTAGGGTGTGTTGAGTGCTCAACACCTGGTTCTTGCAGTCCCCATAGATACCTCATGTGAGACTTCATATGCATAAGTAGGTGATGCCGAAAGGGTTGGTGTTTGGTGGGTTTTGTTTCTCTTAGATAAAATGAACCCTGTGTCTTACAAGTGTTAACAGAAAAACATTCAAAACAAAAAGCAACATCACCAGAGGTCAAGGAGGTAGCCAGAGCTTCGACTTCGATAAGGCCAACAAATTTTCACATAGAATACTTACCACCAAGGGTGGATAATGCACCCTATATAAATATATTGGTCAATGAAAAGTAATCAGTGTTGGTAGCCCCAGTTCTGGCTGGTGTGAGAAGTGACGAAGATATGCTCTATAATATTACCAACCTCAATTTTATGGACCATGATCTCATGGATACAGAGAAATTCCTTGAGTTTTCCAGGGATCGATATCTGTGCCCGAGGAATATCCCAGGGATGGGAGAAATAATAATTGAGCCACATGAGTGGGAGTCAAGGTTGTAGAAGGCATGAATTGAACTTATTTGACATCCCACATTTCGGGCAGAGTGCAAAGATCAATGAATGTGTGAAGGTATTATTAAGCTGTGTTCATGGGGGGACACTCTGGCTCGATCCCCCAGTATTGATCAATACTGTGTTGATTACACATATTACATGATTTCCCAAATTAGGAGAAGATCTAGGGTTGTTTTTTCTCAAGATGGGAGAGTGAGCCCTCTCTGAATCAATGAAGGATAAATTTGACACATTCATGGGAAAGAGTGGAATGAATATTACAAACATAAATGATAAGAATGTGAGGCTTGCGATACAAGTATTGGCCTGCAAACTATTGTGAAAATGTCGCAAATATGAAGTACCGACTCTCATCATTGCAACTGCAAGGAGATATATAGTAGGAGTTCAGATGAATTGGGCTACCTTTTTGGTTAACAAATTTTTATAGGATTGCACAGAGGCCTGAGAGAAGGGAATTGAATTTAATTATTCTTGGTTGATCTTTCTCATTGTGTTGGTCGGGTGGAAAAATCTAGGTATTACCAACATGTGCACATTTCAGGTAGAAACACTTTGGCTATGCGATATACCAAGTTATGGAATTCACCAATTAAAAGAAGACAAAATGACAATAACATCACATTTTTTACCTACTTGGAGAGGATCACCTATTCAGTTGTGAAAACAACACACATATCCGGAGAAGTAGTAGCAACATATAAGGATATTTCCTGATTTAGAGATGGCATGCACCATATGTACATGCAGGCTAAGAAGGATCCAACAAGGAAATCGTTACCCACCAATTACAGGTTGACAACCAAAGATGTGAATTCGATAATCAATGACTGGGAGGAATATTGGAAGAGTCCACCAGAAAAAATAGGGCTCTCAAAAGAGGTGGATGAACAAGGAAAGAGTGATGAGGATTTGAGTGATGACCAAGCAAAGATCAAATGAATGGCGCAGGTGATATTCCTAGCACATCGACGGTCCCCGAAGCAAGACCAAAAAGGAAGAATATGGGGGAAGAGAAAGAATGAGGGTCATGCAATAAATCCAAGGCGCAAAGGCATACCCCATTTTACATACTAACCAATGAAGATATGGATAGAATAGGACACTAGATATGGGATTCCACAGAAGAGTTATGGGAAGAAGCACAAAGAAGCAAGAATAATAACATAAGAAAGTGTAAGACTATTTGGGAGTACTTAAATAGATGCTAGAAGCTGAAACCCTTAGAAATGAGCACTTGTCCTAAAACAGGACCAAGGAGAGAATAAAAAAGTATGAAGACGCCCCTGACACAGTTGACACTAGGGAAAAAAAACCTACAGATTGAGATGGACATGCTAGAGTTTCCAGTGGGTGATTTGTATGAGAAAATAAATGCGTTGGGCCATCTCAAGGTAGTGGTCTCAAGGATTTCCATGCAAAAGTTACAGGACTTGTAAGCATGGATGGTACAAGAAATTAGAAACGGAGGAGAGGAAGATCAGAGGATATAACAAAAACAGAGGTTGCAATCATCAAAGAGGTAGAGGGGATGAAGGTTTCCTCTCAGAACTTCGTTCCGTCATGGAAGAGCAGGAAACATGCTTGAGTGGCTCGGGATGAGCCACATATGAGTGTTGGGGGCATGTTGGAAAGGAAGTCTTGAAAATATTAAGTATATGAAAAGTGTGCGGAGGAAGAAGGAAATATAGAGAGCATGCAACCAATGCACATCTAGAAGGAAAGTGCGCAAAAGGAAGACAACACGCAACTTGAAGAATAAAGCTAGAAAAATATTAAAGAAAGGAAATCAAGCATAACAGGAGAATGAAAACACAAAATTCCATAAATAAAATACCATAAAAACAACATGAAGGATGAAAAGAAGAAGGTGTCAAAAAACCAGTTAATCGATCTGGCCATGCATTGTAATGGGATATTTTTGGGATGAATAGATTAGGGTTTTTAGCCCTAACTTTTGGTATAAATATGTAATAGGTTGGGATATTAGGGGTTGGCTCAACTAGGTATTATTCTATTGAAGTCTGGTTATGCTATAACAAGTTATGTTATAGTTTGATTGATATTGATTTCCAAAGTCATTGAATGTAGAAGTCGATGGTTGAGAATGAGGAATAAAGGATTGACAAAGGTATGTTACAAAATCATGTGTTGTCTATGTTTTTATGTTTGATTATGAATACTATTTGCATGCATGGTATAATGGCTTCATATTCTAGTTAAGAATGGTGCCATGATTCATTACTGTGACAGTAACACATCTATACAGTAATTTGGAATATGATAAGTACGAGAATCTAAATCATAAGTAAGATAATAAATAAATAGAACAGAGTTATGCACACACCATAATAAGGAAGAATGAATTGAATGTTTTCTCCCAATCCCTTAATATTGCAGAAGCTTTGTTCTTGTAGTCCCCATAGATACCTCAGGTGAGACTTCATCTACGCAAGAAAATGATGTTGAAAGAGCCAGTGTCTAGTGGGTTTTGTTGGTATTAGATAAATTGAACCCTATGTCTTACAACCTGTTCACAAAATAGCGCCAACACACTTGAAGGAGTAGTTTCTCGAGGGATTGTGTGGAAGGGAAGAGATTTATCTCTTTTGATGTGAAAATCCAACAAAGGGGAAGTTAAAATTTGTGGGATCCTGAAAACTCGACTAGGAGATTCCTTGCAAAATTTATCCCTTGATAGGTTGCTAAATTACCCATACTAGTTAAGAGATTTTCCTAAAATTTTCCTTGGTTGTATCATGGTTTGGCTAGGGGGTGGATAATAGTAGAAATGAATTTTTAGTTGATCCTACTATTGGGTGGAAAAGTGATCAACCTCATTTAGTTTGTAGGACATATTTCAAACTTAGATAAGTGTATTTATCTTGTTTGAATTTCATATGTAGTCTATGTATGCTATGAATTGTATCTGAAATTGTTGTGAGAAATGTATTGGCCCTAGATTTATAGAATTATAATTATAATGTATACAAGAGTTACATGACTATGGTAACACATATGGTAAGGATGTTCTATTTGCATAAGTTTCATTGACATCTCCATTCACTGTCTTAGAATTTTCCATGAGATTTCCTTGTATATGCATTCATATTGGGATTTATTTTTTCAGGCAAGAGTTTTAGTCTATTAGTGAATGTTGTGATGTCAAGCCTATGATCTACAAGATTAGTTGAGAGAAATAAAGTAAGTGAACATATAATATTTCTAGCAACCAATTTTTTGACTTGACCTCATGGCCAAAACTTTGTGGAAAGTCATCTTGGTTGCATTGTTGTTTTGTCTCAACAATCTATTCATAAAAAAAACAGGAAATAAAAAAATCATCTTTTATTGGGAGTGATTTTCACCTGTGTACTTGGATTGAGTGAATTGGATAGTTATAGTGTGGTTGGATGTATTTTACAAGCTAGTGACTATTTTCACTTAGAATATTGGTATCATAAATGTCATTTTCTCCTTCATTCCCTTCAAAAAATAAACTTTTGTAGGATGAGGATTTTTCTTGGAAATAATCGTGTGATGCATCAGCAAGAGGAATTCTTCTTGTTATGATAGATTTTAGAAATTTGTGTGCTTGATTTTTTATCCTTTATTCTGCATTCTTATATGTATTGAAGAGGTCGATGCCAAGGATGATGATAGTTTAAATAAACATGTTGGAATGGTGCATATATATATATATATATATATATATATATATATATATNTATGGGTGAAATCATGAATCTCGGTAACACTTTTGTGAGAAATGGGTCGCGAAAATTGGTAATAGCCATTTTTCGGCCGATCTTTTTGTTTTTTTCCGCCCAACTATTTAACTTCTTCAGCCAAAATTTAAATCTAATGGTGTTGTCGAAGCCGAATCAACTTTTGACCGAAACATTTCTTTTTTTGAAAGTTAAATCTAATGGTGTCGTCGAAAGTAGTGCCACCAACTATGTGGGTCATATTTTTTGTTCGACAATCACATGTTCGACTGAAAGAATATTTTGGGCGAATATATTTTTTCATCCAAAATATTTTTTTAGTCAAAAGTGGTTTTTATATATAAACTGGATGCATTTCACTGTAAACAATTCATTCATTTGTAATTTTCTTGAGTGCTTTCCTTATCACTTTCTTGTCCTGCTATCCCACCATCACTTCCTGTTGATACTTAGAGGGGGGTGAATCAGTATCAAGTACAATTTAAAAACCTTTTTCAATTTATAATAAAACCATTCAACTATATCCAATGATCAATGAACAATAGTATACGAGTTACACCAATACACCACAATACACCATGCACAATATATGAGAAATAATCAATAGTTATTGTTCAAGGGAAGTAAAGACTTCCAAAGGTAGCTACAGCTTCCAAATGTAAAGGGAGGGATAAACCTCCAAGAAGAAGATACAATCCTCCAATATCAATAGAGGGTTGAACTCTCCATCCTTGCCCCTTCCTTCCACCCAAGAATATATGAGAGATAATAAAAATTTACAGTAAATCATCACCATCAACCAACCATCACATAAAACTTGATAATGATTCCTGAGACTTCTTTGATTTATGAAATTATTCAATTCTTGGAATACTCTGATCCTATAGATAATATTACTCAATTTATTCTCTGAAACTCCTCCAAGTTTCACTCCTTGAATCCTCACCAAAAAGAAGTTATAGAAAGAATGGTAGACTTTATTCAATTCTGGTTTATTGAGGAGACCACACTTGTACGACATGCCCTGTGCTCAATATTTAACATCCGATTCTGAAAGTCTCACACAAGAAACTAAATTCCATACTATTTCCAATTTAATTTGTCCCACTTCATTTGGATTCTCTATAAATAAGTTATGATTGTTTTACCCAGAACACCTGTTTATTGACTAGCTTCAGGACTGCTCAAAACCCTATCTTGCACAACGTGTATATCCATAATTATAGCGAATAAAGAGCTGAAAATTTTACCACAGGTACCTTGATATGTCTTCACAATTCCATAGCAATTTCACCATCTTCATCATTCTATAAAAAAGTTATAGCGAAAATGGTAAGATGACCTGTAAATAACATACCTTAGAACACATCAGCAAAAGACTTCATCCTCCCTTGAAATCTAACCTTCTTTACTTTTGATTTCCTTTGAAATTTGACTTGTGTATCAAATGACTGTATAATGATATGTATTTATACCATTTATGTCACTTACTTTTAACATTAGGGCCAACCTGACACTTTCTTATTTTGTAATTCTTTTCTTTAATTATCTTCAGGGCCTACATGTACTTCCTTCTTCAATTCACTTTGTCATATTCAAAAATTCATTT
>SNQJ01S0001454.1:351721-464878 GCA_010110895.2 Picea sitchensis
CGACCCTTATTTATACTAAATATGTCTATTAAGAGAAGCATCTAGAGGAAGATCCTTCTAGAATCAGAAGCTTCTATTAGGTCTTCTTACATCTTCCTTATTCTATTTTATTGAAAGGCCTTATTAATATTGACCTTTATTACATTCGAATACATTGATATACCTATGTGCGGGTTAGGACCTTAACAAAAGATGTTTCAGTTGGTGATTTAGAGGTATTAATCATGGTTGAAAGTTCCTAACTATGATTAGATGCATCATGATTTAATTGTAATTGTTAGTTTTTTTCAAGATAAGTACTTACAATTATGTCTCTAATATGAATTTCAAATGTGTTATAGGCCAATTTGGAGTAGAGAGTGGTGGTGGAGAACGTGCCCAGAGAAGATAGTGGTGGAGAACGCACAACCATATATGATAATTCATAGATCATATATGTTGCATTTGTAAGTTCTAGTTTTTTTTTTTTATGACAACTTTATAAAATGATTACTTTTAATCATTTTTGTACTTAATGGATATACATTTTTTGGAATTTTATTCATTTTTGTACTTACTGTGTCATCAAATAGTCTACAACGTTTTCAAATACTCTATCTTTCAACACTTTACATTATTTTAATGGAAATATGTTTATTAGTACATTAATTTGTTTGCTATGGGTAATTGTTTGGGTAAATTTTTTGTAAAATTACTAGTATTTTTTTAGTTTTCTTTTGTGTTGGTAATTGTTGTGGGTTCACTTTCCAAGTTGTAAACATTTAGCAACTATACTGTAAAACCCTATAGAACTTTTTTCAAGCAAGTTTCTCAAATATTTTTTCTCATGCATGGGTACAAATGAATTTGGGTTGGAACTACTCTTCCTTCCTTGCTACCTATTTGAATATTTAAATCCCATAGAAGGATGGATTTATGGGCCAAATACAATTCCACCTTTTGGGCTGTATGATAATTTGTATGCAAAAGCTTGCACAAATTAGGGAGTTATTATATGAAGAGAGACATATAACACGTTGTGTGTGATAATGAATCATTCCTTATTTTCAAATAAAAGAGTATTTCCTCTCTTATTATCTACCATGAAGCTAAAAACCCCATATTCCATAGAAGTTTATCTCTTGGTATATCTACTTTATATGAAATGTAGGAATGAAAGGACTAGAAAAAGGACATCACCCATTTACAAACAAACTTGGTAAGGGGACAAAACCAAAAAATATGAATGATTATTTCAACTTGGTCACACAAAGGATATGAGACCCCCCTTGTATGTGAGTCTCCTACCAATAGGAAAGAAACCCATAAGAAAAAAAGGAATGTTGGGGTTCCATCAAAGGTTTCCACTTATACAACCTAAAAATACAAGTTTTAAAATATGAGCTTAATCTTCAAATCTTATCTAGTCGACCATCCAAAATGGGATTTGGTGAAAGTCACTTGTAACCATCTATGAGATTGTATTTGGTGAAGACCATAGATTTATTCCATTTCCAATCATGCTACCAAAATTAAGGGGGATAAAGAACCAAATTGATAAAGAGTGAATTTAGAATCAATATTTTGACCCTACATGGATGAGCCACCCCAAAACAAGCTTTCATATTTTCCCATGTCATGGTCTAAGATTTTTCTTGGATATCAAACGAATTCATGGAAAAACTAATGTCTTTCCTCGAAAGTAAGAGGGATGACAACCAAGGAATTCCAATAATATTTTCCCCTTCTTGTGTCAATATTGGTAACCACCAACTAGAGTGATCATTAAATGAGATCCCCAACCTCAAGGACCTCTTGTAGGTTAGAAATGGTTCAATTGCTTTGTAGGACTTCCAAATAATCTAAGGCACAAAAGAGCATTTAGCATTCATCATAGTGGGGGTGATTACCAAGGTTTGAAGGATGATACCTTTCCAAGAGACACTCCCAAATAAATGTAGTTTTTAAAAAGCACCTTCCAAGATTCACTCCTTTTCATAACTTGGATAGACCACTTAGTACATAGATCTTGGTATGTATGTAACATTTTATGATCCCATACCTCTGAAGTTTCTCATAATGAAATAGAATTCCCAAATGACTCAATGAAAACCTTTATTCCAATGTTGTTTACCTAAATAAAAATTCTAGAGGAATTTTCCAACCTCAAGTAGGCACTCATTGAGGGTACCTAGTAGGAGGAGTAATAAATAGGGGTGAGCACAAGCACCTTGGTGAATATTCCTGGTTTCGAAAAAGGATTAGTTATCCATTATGAAATATTATTCTAAACTCTTTGAAACAACACCTCCCAAATATCTTTAGGAGAGCGTTGGAAGGAAAATAGAATGTCTAGGAACTTGAAGATATGGCATGGGAGAATACATGTACATCAACCCTAGCCTTCAAATCTAGGCAATAATATGGATCTTTCTCTTTCTCTATAGAAATACATAGTGTTATTCTAGGAATTGTGCTCTTCAATAATATTAAGGAATGAATCATCAACTAAAGGACCATTAACCAACTAACCAACAACACTGTTATGCAAAGAGATGCCTTTAATTAGTCCTTGAAAAACTCAATTGCAGTGAAAATAACCCATTGCTTTGGTAGATATTAAATATCAAGCCTTGGGGAAGAGCCTTATCATATTGAACAAAGATTCAAACTACTTTTGATTTAGCCCAGTTAAGAAAAAGGAATGTTGAAGCTTCAACAAATAGAGCCTCAATTGTTATGATGAAGAAAAGTTAAATCCTTGAGCTTTTACTGTGGAAAGAATGAAATTCCATTCAACAAGATAAGATGACTCTCCAAGTCCATTTTTATGAACAAACCATCTAATACAAGGGATTGTTCCAAATCCATTCCTTCCCAAATTACAATAACATTGTTAAGAATAAAGTGACCCCTTATAAATCATTTCGATCTAGCTACACATTTTTTAGCAAAATATGCTTGAGACAAATCATAATGGCTTTAGAAAGGATCTTGTAACAAAAATTTAGTAAGGATATTGGTCTCTAATTTTATGAGCTCAAGATTGTCAATATTAGGAGAAAATTCGATGAGGCCTTGGTTCATGATTACACAGAATGTTTGTTTCTTAAGAAATTCTCAATACACCTATACAAAATTGTACCAAACAAAGTCCACATTGTCTTGTATAACTCATATGGAACCCATCTAATGTAGGGGAATTTTCATTGGCCATTTCCACTAGAGATCTTTTCAACTATGAATCTAAAGCCAATCCTTATAAGGACACTAGGATTAAAGAATCATTTTGTAATGGTTGGGAAACTCTTCCTCAATTTTCTCCTAAATAGTATTTTGAACAACCATGGTTTTTAGGGCAAATAATTTCTCTCATGCTTTCTTAGTGGTTAGGTTTTTGAAGAAGTCGTTTGTTGGTTTAACATTCACCTTTATGCAATGAATTTGAGCTCTCAGTTAATCCACTTTGTCCCATATAACATCATCGTCCTTTACAAGGTGACAAATCTAGGCGATGTGGGTTTGCTTATCTTCATCATGGGGTAAATGATGAAGTGGTTGAGAGATGTACTCTAGTTCATCCTTGACTACTTTTTGTAATTTTCATCACTTCACAACAATCTAGTTACTGTTTCGATGAAGGAAGGCCATTGTTCAAGATATGGAATCCCCCCACCAAGTGATCCATCTCCTCATAACTCCTAGGCAAGGGAAGAAGGTTCAATTTTTTTACTACACATAATACAACTTGGATTTTTAAGATGTGAGGAAATCTAATGAAAAGGGTCCTATGTAGTCTTGTCTTTTTTACCAGTTAGGATAATGAAAAAAATGATGGTCTAAGAAAGTGGGCCTCCCAAGGTCTATAAAGGCCAACCTTCAAACCAATCAAAATAAATATAAACATAGTGAATAAATAAATAAAATTGTGCTTAAAAATTATGGTGTTTTCTAATCTTTTAAGGACCCAATTGGATTCGTAACACAATTTGGACCAACTAAACCATAACTTAGTATTCTCTGTGTTTAAACATATTTGGTCATACATTCCCTTTCTAACTTTCAAAGAATTCCATACATCCTTTTTCCCGTCAATGATGCCATGCTGACAAAAGGACTTATTTATCATCTTTTGTTTCCATCATGTTGAAGTCACCAAACACAATACAAGGCCTTTGAAAACTCAACCATCCATCTCCAAAAATTTGTTTCCTCCACATCATCAGATGTGTAGATATTGTCCAAACAAGGAAATGCTAGTCCAAGTTAAAAAATGTTCATACAAGGTGCTAAGTGGGATTGATAACCCAACCAATGACAACTAAGGAAATTTAGGGAGAAATAAACACATCCAGATCTCCCTTTCATTCAACATTACTAGTTAAGAAAATAAGAGTATGCAACCATATCACATTTAAAGGCATTCTTGATGATTGTTTAAAGTTTCCCTCCCAACCACCAATTAAAATCAATGGTAGAATAAAATTTTACCATATGATCCTTATGAACAAATTCAACCACAAAATATAGATGAAAAACTATATCTACAAGTTAAATCAATGGAAATTCAAGGTGAAACAATGACCCAACTTTTCTTCTAGTGAAATGATGCATATATTGGGAAAATATACGTATGTGTGAGCTGGAGTAAACTGAAACTTCCAATAAATTACCATAGGGAGGAGAGGCCCTACATGACAAATCTAATGTATAAGGGAAATAGATCAATATGTTTTACATTCTATAGATGTGTGAGTAAAGAAAAAGTCATTCAATGTAAACTTTTAATGATGTTATTTGAAGATCCTTCTCAAACTAATAATATACCTCCCGAGTGATGACAAATAGTTGATATGATATATTTTCATAATAATGAAATGCTCCTTCAACACTATACACTATACAATGGAACAATGTGTCTGATGGATCCCCATAAAGTGGCACCCAGGTGAAAAATAAATGAATCATGTGCAACTGTGTAATTTTGTGTATCATGAAAACATCACAATCCATTATGTGTAATTCTATGTAATTTTGTGTATGTATAAATTAATAAATCCAATTAGAAAAAAGGTGAACTTTGTTTCCATCATTCTCTCTCCATCTCAGTCACAAACCAACTCATTCAATACAAATGTTTTTGAAAAGGATTATGTTTACATTATTGTTTTTTTTCCATGTTTAGAGTAACACACTGGTTGTTATTTCTACTTATAAAGGTGCACTACTTGAAATTCAGTTGACCCAATGCATTGGATTGTGTCTTGTATTGATGATATAGAGGAATTAGCGAGACTGAAACATGTTTATGGTTTGTCTCAGTCTCTCTTTCCTCCAATGTCTTCATATTTCAAAACAATGGGTAAGGAACAACTTCTGCTACATATGTTGCTTTGTAATTACCTCTCCATTGACACTGTAATGAAGCTTTTACATTACACGTCGTGCCATGAAGATTATATGGTGATTTGGCCACCACAATTTTCATTATTTTGGGTTTCCATGTGTATATTTTCTCTCTCGCATCCTTTTCCTATCTTATATGTTCCACAAGGCCTTTTGCATGCATTGATTGTTAGTATGCAATCTTCTTAAATTATCTACAACTTCCCTTAATATGATTAGTTATGGAAAATATATGTATTTGAGTGCATATACATTTTTAGGTGGAGATGAAATTATGTATGTACAATAGAGACAATGATAGATATATTCCTCTCTAAGTATCATTTCTCACTGCTGAGGTGTATGTATTATCTCTCTAGAGTCTAGTATATGTATTATTGCTCTAGAAAGTTATCACAAAATATAATAGAATGTATGATTTTGTGTAAAAACTTATTATAGGCTGCAATGCATGCACAACTATATTTTTTTTATTTTTATTTTTATCAATTTCTTTATGTAATTTCTATTTATCTCTTCCTTGCTGCCATAAGAATGCTCATGTATTTAAAATAGTTCATCTGTTAATCCATATTGTTTTCTTGCAAAATTTGTAGGCAAGCATTTAGAGAGGTTTGGGTCCATGAGGACGGCATGAAATTTTTGTATGGAGGAATTATAGATATGTTTCGTTCTAGGAGGACATCACATACCAAAGATTGCATATTTGCACGATGTTTTTTCTTTATATTGAATTGTGAAATTTTATTTTGCAAGTTTGATAACATTGGAAATTATGAAAAGTTTAACCTATAAAAAGGAATCATCAAATTTTCATGTTATCTCTTTTCATCATATATACAGGGAAATGAATGAAGATGTAGATGTTTTGTCAAAGGTAGTTCACATATGGAATATGGTCTCTGGCATATGCAAGAGATAAAATATGGACAAGTTGTGGACTACTTTTTATTATTTCAACTATGTTTTTCTGTCTTTAGATTATGAAAAAGTTGAAATTGTTAAATGCAATATTCTATGGAACTGTTGTGAATTTTTAACATTGGAATTTTTTTAACTCTGGATTTTTTTTAACACTGGAATACCATTATAAAGTTTTTTGTTGTAATATTGTTACAACTAGATGAATCTACTATTAGTATGCTTGCTTCTTTCCTTTCTATGTTCACCTTTTCCCTTAATCAGATGATAAATCTTATCTTAAACTTGAAACTTGAAATTCACAATGGAGAATTTATTTGGCCAACCTTGAATTGTTATGTTTGTCAAAATATTATTTGGAGAATTTATTTGGCCAACCTTGAATTGTTATGTTTGTCAAAATATTATTTGGGGCCAAAAAATGCCCAAAATTAGACTTAACTCTATCCTTGGGTGCATTGGTGAGCCCTTAATGGAGGAAAAGGTGCTTGATCTCAGTGGTTAACTCTCTCATTTTACATCACCGTGTGGGATTTTTTTGGGACATATCTACTATACAAGTATAGGGTTCAACTCTTGGAAATGTCTTTGGTTGGACACTGGATTAATCAAAGCCTTGTAAAATTTATTCAATAGATCAATTTTATGCATGATCACTGTCATTGGAGGTAGTCCCATATGTTCATTGAAAACATCATATTGCTTTGATAGGTTTTGTAGTTGTAGTTTTTTATCTTCTTTGACAGTCTTCATAGTTGACCTCTAGACATTGGGAAGCAACTTAATTATGTCGTTATTATCAAATTCCACTAAGTTGGTTTTATTTTTTTGGATTTACAAAATTGTGTGGCTCCATGGAATCAATAAAAAATTCTTCTTGGAATGGGTTGATTCCATGGAGCCACACAAATTTTTAAATACGAAAAAAGAAAACCAACTCAGTAATGTTCTTCATGGAATGGGATAGAGTATTTCCTACCATTGCAGGATGATTTATTATCCATATTTATAATCCCATTGAAATGGAACAACCTTACTAACAGACTATATAAATCTTGAAGTCCGTATTTTGTTAATCTTTCAGGCAATCACTTTAATAGAGTTGTAAATTGTTTTCAACCAGTTCTTGCTTCCCATTCAAAATATTTATTGTCAATGTTCCTTTTTACTTTTTGTTGAAATAAAAATTCAACAAACCTCCATGGAAATACATATAGGAAGCACAATGGTATCAATGAAGTGAAAATTATAGTTAAATATTGTATATTTTACAGAGAGTTTATTATTGTGAAATATATTGGATTTATCTATGTGTGTTTCACTTTGGACAATGTAATATCATTATGGGAGGACATGGGATGGGCCCAAAGTTATATCATTGACGCCCTCTTCATCAACATTGACTATGAAAAACCCTACGACCACATGGAATGGCCTTTTATCTAGCCTATTCTCCAAGCCTTAAGGTTTGGGCCTAGGTTTATACACTATTGAAACCCTCTTTGCAAATACATCGATCTTTTTATTTATTAAAAGAAAATTTGAGTGGGTGGGGATCTTTCATTTAATTTATCAACAATGTCTTTGGCTATCACTTTGTATGTTTTTGTTGGTGAGGAACTTGGGTATATGAATGTTTCTAAAGTTAGTATGGGCCTAATTTATGGGATCCCTCTCCTTGAATTGAATGTTGGTCATATTTTTAACAACCATAAATTATGTATGACTCCTTATGATAATGTAGGAATGTTGCTCATGTGGAAACACACCATGGATTATTTAGATGCTTTTTGTGTGGTTTCTAAAAACTTCTAACTCCAACACCTAGTGGGATAAGACACAATGTTATAAAAAAAGATAACGACCTATACATGGTTGGTTGGCCTCTCAACTTTGATCTTGGTTGGTTGGACTCTCAATGTTGATATTGGATATAGCCCGATAAAATTTTATATTTTTGAGTATACCCTTCACCTTCTAGGTTTCTCTTTGAAATCTCTAAGAGGTGCTTATGGAAATAGTGGAAGAAAAATGATAGTGGATCACCAAGATTTTGTTCTAGGTGATGGAATTATATATTTTCACTGAAGTGCTTGCAATGACTTGTGTTTACTATGCCTCCCACTGAGAGCCCTCTAAACCCCCTATTCAAAATTACAGAAAAGATACATGTATGTCATTCAAAATTAAAGAAAAGATACATAAGCTACATGCATGTCATTCAAAATTATAGAAAAGATATATAAAATACAAGTATTCCATTCAAAATTACAAAAAATATACATATGCCATTGAGTTAAGATTATGCCTCGATACAATTTAAGAACTAGTTAGCTTTCTCCCTATCCATAGTTTCCTATCTCTAAACCCATGTTAAGTCAATCTTTATAACATTGTAAAGAGGCCAAAAAAATATTCCATGGCCATTGCTATGGTCAAAGAATAAATATAAACAATTTAAGAAGATAGCAAGTTTAATACCAACAAGCAACACTTTCATAATTTTGATATGGTGATTTTGGTGCTATATTTAATATAGATGACTACATTTTTCATTTGTATCTACTTTGGAAAAACAAATTTTTAATAACTAGTGGACACATTTAAAATAAAAACTAAACATAAACAACACAATTATTATTTTTAATATGAAAATTTATTATAATGCATTGTTTTAGAAGTAAATTAATTTTGTAACAAAATGATTTTATTTCAATTATTATTTTTAATATGAAAATTTATTATAATGCATTGTTTTAGAAGTAAATTAATTTTGTAACAAAATGATTTTATTTCTAGTGATATGATTAATGTTTAAAGTGTCATTGTAATCCAAGTTTCATGGTGATTTTGGTGCTATATTTAATATATATGACTACATTTTTCATTTGTATCTACTTTGGAAAAACAAATTTTTAATAACTAGTGGACACATTTAGAATAAAAACTAAACATAAACAACACAATTATTATTTTTAATATGAAAATTTATTATAATGCATTGTTTTAGGAGTAAATTAATTTTGTAACAAAATGATTTTATTTCTAGTGATATGATTAATGTTTAAAGTGTTACTGTAATCCAAGTTTCATGTATGGTGGAATAATGGCATTAAGATTTTTTATCCATCTTTGAAAAGAAGAGTGCTACATGATGAAATCACTATTAATGTCCTTGAGAATAATTATCCAATATGAAAATTTGTTAACAATTGTCTTCAATTTAAAATTTTGTAAGATCATCATAACACATTAACTTCACAACTTAGCTAGTATAAATATAACTAAACTTTAATTGTATTTGTAAAATCATCATAACACATTAAAATCACAACTTAGTTAGTATAAATATAACTTAACTTTAATTGTATCTAGCATTCAAAAGGATCAAATTCCTCTAGATATTAATCTCATGTTTTCACATCTTCAAAGAAGTTTGCAACTTTATAAGTTTCCTCTCTCTCAAACGTTTAATAGATGCACAATTACAATGAATATAATATATTTTGTCTTTTTAAAAATTTAAGATAACATTTTCTCTCTCACTAAGAATAATATTGTATAATTCCTAATTGGATTGGGTAATTATTTGAATAACGATATCTATAATTTGGGCAAGAGAAAATAGAATTAGGTCTTTGCTCCTAAGAATATCACTCAAAGTTCTAAGGTTTCCCATATATTAATATCTTATCATTTTTGTTCAATGGTGGTGGGACATTATCATCAAAGTTTACATTTGGATCTAGTAAATTTAGCACATGGAGGTTTTAGTTTCTTTCTACCATTTATCACCATGCTATAATCAAATATTCACAAAAAAATTCATTCCAAAAAATATCTTTACAAAAAAAATCATTGGAAGGAAATTTCATTAGAAACATTTTGTTGTTTTCCTATAATGATAAATGATACAAAAAACATATACACATGCATATATCTATTTTTCTATCCATTTCATCATACCAAATGATTCAAAATAAAAATGTCATCTTTTGAATATATTTCCATATGTTGCATTTATTATTAGCATTTCATGGACGCCGATCAAATTCTACGAGGTATGTATTATTGTCAACTATGTAATATTATTTTTACTTAACAACTACTAAATTGTGGCATCCCTCTCTTGCACGCACTGAGTGAACTTATTCTTTGAGGACACTTGCTTGCACGTGATCCAGATTATTATACTATTGGTTGTTTGATTATGATTATGATGCATTATGGATATGGTGATATGTTATTTTGTTCTATTGAAGTAAACAGGTGCTATTGACTGGGTTCTCCTGAGGGTGAAGGACTTTGGACCTCTAGGATGCAGAGGCATTGATGAAACCCTTGGACTCTGGATTGAGTCAAGGAGTGGATTGTTGGGTTGATTATTGTTGATGTGACATATGTACATATGATTAGATGTTATGATGATTGATTAGTTTGCTGACATGATTCATTGATGATGTAGGTTGATGATAGCTTTCCGACCATAATCACATGTGGAGTAGAGGGGTCACACATGACAACTAGGGACTTTGAGGGAGAGGTGTGGACAACAACCCTGCCATAGCCTACTAGCACTCCTGTTGTGGCTCGAACTGTAGGTTAATGATTACCTAGTTCGAGAATACCCACGATGTCGTGAGGGCAGACTGCGACAGTCTCTCATGATGATTCTAAGAGGCATGCAATAAGGAATGAGCCTTATTCCTTAGAGGCCCTTAGTCTCCCACAATATCACTTGGCAGAGTATTAACTCCAGGGTTTTTTTATGTCTACCAAGTCAGTCAAGAGGCGAGTGACACCCTTGGAGCACATAGTGTGTCCTAAAGGGCACGTCACGCAAGGAAACAAAAAGAGGAGAGTAGCACCCTTGGAGCACATAGTGCATCCTGAAGGGCACATCGTGCAAGGAAAACAAAAAGAGGTGAGTGGCACCCTTGGAGCACCTAGTGTGTCCTGAAGTGCACGTCACATTTTTAACTGGTAAGTGAATAAACCTAGGCGACCTTAAAACAAATGATGTGACAAGTAAGATTTAAAAACAATTTTTCCCGAATAAAAATGTCGCCCAACCTAATGAAATTAAAATATAGGTCTAAGTAACACATGTGGTCAAAAATAATAATCATAATTAAACATGTAACAAGAAGGAGGTAAGAAATCCAATTAATTTATTAAAATCAAATTATATTGGGGGATTAAATTTTTAAAAGGGAAATGATTGATTTATCTACATATGCTAATTAAATTTTTAATTAAAAAGAAAAAGGGGTAAAAGGTTGTTTTTCTACACTTGCTAAATTGAGTTTTAGTTAAAAAGGGAAAAGACAGAAACTTAAAAGAAATAGGAAACTAAAGGAAAAAGGGGAAACATAAAGAAAAAGATGAATGTCTAACTTATTAAGGAATCTTGCCTTGGGAACTTGCTATTTTTGAACTCAACTAGGAATTTAGTAAGGCGTAAGTCATTTAATATTTGTAAGGGAATATTGGGACACCAAGGAGCATTTTTAGGAATGCTTTTAGGTGGGTGAGGGAAATAGGAATAATTAATTAATTAATAAAATCGAATTTCTAGTGCAACTAGGGGATGGGTGACATGTGTACGGAGGAGGTTTTTCCTAATTAATTAAATGGAAAGGGAATTAAATGGGATTTTGGGAAATAAATCACTTCAAAACTCTATAAAAAGGATGGAGGAGGAGGAGTATGGATCTCATCTTTATGCATAACATTACGCTGCTGAATTTTTGTCTTGACTGAACTTATCTTGTGGGAGTTGGGATACCCAGCTCGGGTAACGAGTGGTAGCTCGACCTTGCGAGGAGAGCTGGGTGCTAGTTGGTCTCTGGTATAGTGTGCATGGCCCCTTTGCGTCTCGAGGGGCTCAAGGGGAAGAAGAGTACCCCTAGCATTGGTTGGGAGGTACCAGTGAGGTCACATCGATCAACAAGCGGTAGTTGGATGGAGCACGCGAGGGAAAATGACTTGGAGTTTTCGCTTTGGGATATGATACACATCCATTTATTTTTGAATAGTAGATTAATATTGTTCTTGCGCTTTCATTACTGTACTTCTATTGTGTAAAGAAATGTGTTTTACTCATTGTTTTTAATCAAAGAACTTAAATTCGTTCTAGACTTACGCTCATTTCTTTTTGAATTGATTTCCTTAGCAACCCAATCCCTGATTTCTATAACTATTTTTTTCTTTTTTTATTTTATTGATTATTACGAATAATTTTGTGTTTTTCCCTTATCCTGTCAGTCATCAGTTCGACCCTGGGCAATCGGCCAAGAACCGAATCGACGGTCGTCACTTCGATGTTTAAAAACCTATAGATTCAAATTCCCTGCTTTTCTGTGCATGGATGATGAGTGCGGGATAAATTTACACAACTATCTATCCCTTACTTATCCCTGTGTGTCTAAGAATGAGCATCCTTGTGTTGATTGATTCATTGCAGAATGATTTATCTTTGCATATTTTTTGGATTATCTCTGCGATTTATCTCTATGATTTCTGGGCATTTTAACCAGTGCTTGATTGGTATAGCTCCTGCGATTTTATTGATAAACCCCAACCTTGTTTGGGATCACCTCTGCGTTTTTGGATGGCATTTTATTCTTTGCGATTTTAATGATGGTTCCCAGCTCTTTGATTGGTAAAATCTCAGTGTTATTCATATGTGAATGACAACGTTTTAATTTATATATTGACTGCATTTTTACACTTGAATGACATTAAAGTTATGTTGTGGATAACAACGAAACTTTTACTTTCAATGCATACGTTTTTACACTTGAATGATAGTAAAGTTATGCCCTGGATAAAAACAAAAATTTCACCTTGAATACCTGTGTTTTTACCCAGCGAATTTAATCGATGTAATTTTGTATGGAGTCTTAATTTATCTTGATAGATGTAAATAGTATAGATGTAAATTGTAATTTGTAAATTCTATACACAACGACTGGTAAATCGATGCACAACGAAATTGTATAGAGGTAATTGTAAATTCTATACACTATGAACTTGTAAATTCGACATAGTGAATTTGTATAGAGGTAATTGTAAATTTTATACACAACAAACTTGTATAGATGTGAAATATATAGAGTCTTAATTTGTATAGAGAATTTGATTTCACCTTTAACATGTATTTCACACCATGAGTCTGTTGGGAAGAGATCCATTCTCCATAGATTTCAACCCCACCTTAACATATTTATTAGACAATGATTGGTATGTTGCATAGCTAGATGGAAACAAATTTACCCTTCGATTGACTGCATTTTGAAACATGTGAATGACAACAAAAATTTAGACGGAATGTCTAATACCCAGACAATTTTACCTTCATTGTGTTTTACATATGCTATAATCATTGTGTTCTACATATGATTTTGAATGAGTTTTACTTATGATTATTGACAACGATTTATAATCAATTCCCTGCTAATATCCTTTTATAAATAATAATCCTTTTAAAGACAACGATTATAGACCAATGCAATCTAATGAAAATGACCTTTTAATACATGATTACAAGACAATGTTCATAGACAACGAATTATAGTCAATTTATAGCTGATAATTTATAGTAAGTTTATATTGTTAATGTACATCGAATTTATACAGTACAATTACAACGAGTTTACACCATGGAATGACCGTCAATTTATAGTTGCGTTGACCTTCAAATTATAGTGTTACTGTGCAATGAATTTATACAATACAATGATGACGAGTTACACTATGGAATAGGTGCTTAGTATAGATTGGATATTGACAGTTAGGACATTGTCTGCTCTTGAGACAAGTGTTTTTTTTGTATAAATGTATATCAGTTTCAATTTCGTAATTGTACATTCTATTTGAAGTGGTGTCTTACATTTATATTGATTTCACTACTCTTTATAAGCATCACTCTTTATTCTCTATCAATATCATCTCCATGTGACTTGATGAAATCATTTGGTTCGTTCCTTCGAACATATATGTTGGGTTATTCTATATGGAAACAATGTTTGTTTTTCTTGATTTTATAAGGCTTGGTTTAGCATGTAGTATGAATGTGTTTTAGCATGTAGTAATGCTAGTAAGAACAATCTGATCCTTCTTGTATCAATGATGGTATGACTGCGTTTTAGCATTGGTTACTGTGAATGAATGGAAACATGTTTTTATGGCATCTTGTTCATAATTCTTTATTGGAAGCATTTTTATAGTGGTGTTTATTATTATTATGGGGCATCGATATCATTGTTGGATATAATAGTTCATAGTTATGATAACATTTATGTTAATAGTAACATTATAGTGGTTCACGCCTTCACGCTTAGACATCATTCTTAACAAATAATGGTTTATGGTTGTTGGCAAGTCATTTAATAGTTCACACAATTTAAATCGAGTAATGTCATCTTACGTCTTGTCAAATCGTTGCTTGGGTGTGTGGCTATCGTCTTCTTGTCAATTATTTCAGTATCCTAGCGCGTGGATTTGTCTTGAGTTAGTGGTCCAGATAGGTTATGTTGGGCCAAGGTTATTGTCACACCTATCACCTGACGACGACATGATTCCTGATGAGGGGATCATTGCGCACCCTATTGGATAGAGGCAAATGATAACTTGGACGGAGTCTATGCTTTCCGTAGTTGGCATTTGTTCATTGTAGTTGTTGTTGGTTCTTGGATTGTAACACCTTCATTCATTTGGTTTTGTGTTCCATAGAGGTTTCTAGTTACTGGTTGTCGAGGCCATTATTTCGGGATTGTGGATGTTTTCCTTTATCTTGTAGGCATTGTCGTGTTTGTGTCGGGCGGGTAGTCGTTTCTATCTATCTTTGATTTTCGCATGTTTCGCCTAGTTGCTCCATGTGCTAGTGTGTTGGGTCATTGTTGTATGTTTCCTGATATGCATGCATGGTGTTCATCATTAGGTTGTGTAGTTTAACTATTTCCTTCATTTCCTTCTTGCCTAAAAACAAAACAAAAAAAACTTGCACTTTTTTCTTCACTTGTGGTCGTGACGATTGTGGTCATTACATAAATCAATTTTCATGTGCTATTCTTGTATTATAATCAATCTAAATCTAGGTTCTATGTTCATAAAATGTGGAGTTTAGTTGTAATATAATTATTTAAGAAAGATCATTGTCTCTAAAATCGTATCTATCAAAGAAATATGTGTCTTGTGGAGAATTAAAGCTCTAGGTTTGGGATGTATTAGTGTTAGATGTTTCTTCCAATGTAATTATTTTTTTTCACAATGCACTAGAAAAATTATTAGATTAACTAGGTGGGTAGGGGATTTTCTTATCTAGGTTGCATTGCATTATTTCATATTCTTATAGAGAGAGAGAGGGGTTATGACATTGTGAACTTTATTTGTGGTTATATGTATAGTCTATATATTCTAAGATTGCTCACGGAGATTAGCTTGCATAGTTGAAGGGATGGTGAGATAATTGTAGGCATTGCACTCTGGTTTTCTCTTGTTGTTCCTATATAAAGCATTTCAGTTTATGAATAAATTAAATTATAGTATAGATCTCTATTTCTAACTCAAAATCATTGCATACAAGTTCATTCAAAATTGAAACCAACATCTTAGATGTAAAACATGTATACATACTATCTAGTTATTCATGGCATGATTGGAAAATCCAAATCATGTTATCTCATCCCTGAAATGGTCCAGAGGACATATGGGGACACAAATATTTTATAATTGACAACCAATTGAGATCTAGTTTATGTGCAAGCTTGTTTAAAGTAGTAAAATAATTCATCAAAAATCACCTTATTCGAATGGACCACAAAAGTAAAACAAACAAGATGGAATCCTACATATCCATATAAATGTACTTGATGCAATTTTTTTTTCTTCAGAATGTTGTTTACAAACATCCTAATGGTATGACATCTTCAATCATTCATTCATGATCAACTTTTGTCATTTTCCATTTTCTAACTTTCAATTTTTTCTTTGATTGAACATCTACTAAATTTATGCATGCTGCACATACCAAAAGACTATATTGACATCTTATGACATCTAATCGATAGCTTTGAAAGTGAACATGAATTTCGGTTTCATGGGTTTCCTTAAAAAAATAGCCTTTCAACATGATGGATCAGTTTTTCATATATAAAATCGTTATCATTATAATCCTCCAATAACCTCATCTTTCTTTATGTTCACTGCATCAAATAATATTTAATGTTTTCATCATTGTTTACAGGTGCAACCAGATCAAATACATCTCCTGCAAATACGACCCCATATGCCAACAATCAAATCGTTAGATCAACATGCACAAATATACATACTATTTAAATTATAATTTATATATTTTATATCTATACATGTACATGTCTATATACTATTTAAACCTAATTTTTTTTTTTAAAGAATTGTACAGTTCATTTTACCTTCTCTAACAAGATCGGAAACTCTATCACCATCAGTTGACACTACAATGTCATTTGATTCCATCTCCTCTAAGCTTGTAAGTGACATTATCCCCTTTGTATTAATTTATGTATGTTCACAAGTTTTAACATATTTGCCCATTTTGTTTTCACAAATCTCATTGGATTTTGTGTCCTCTATGCAAATTGAACAAAAAAGGATGCATTCCTTTTATCAAACACATAGAAATTTTGATAGTTTTTTTTTTAATTCAATGCAATTTTTGAGTCCCATGTATTGTACTGGCTTCATATCAGATCGATCTATCTACATATTTGATTCCAATATGCCAAAAATACCTACACGATTCAAGAATAATTTATTATTTAAGTAAATGAATCTCTCTCTCTCTCTCTCTCTATTATTTTCTAAGTAAATGAATCTCTCTCTCTCTATATATATATATATATATATATATATATATATATATATATATATATATGTTAGTTCTCAAGAAAAAACAATTATTGATTTTAATCAATAACTTTTGTACATGTATATACACACACCTGCTCACATCCCTTGACGAATTTTGTTTGTCTTAGATTTTCTTGGCACCATTGAACAACTTGATAAACAATTTGCAATCGATCAGCATAATGGTTCATCTGATACCTTCAAAGTGCTCATTTTACACATTCCCTTGCAACATCATGCTCTTCTTTCCCATAACCAGTCTCGAAGAAATTCCAACAATGTTGAATGTTTGATTACTTATGAAGAAGACACAACCAATAGAATCATCGTGAATATTTGAATTGACTTGCACATCCATCTAAGCATATCCAATGTTGATTGTATTTGATTCCATGGGATTTCAAGGAATTATATTGTAAATAAAAACAATGTTGTACATAATGAGTATCATGTGAACGATCATCACTTATATAAAAGTGATATTCTTTAATGACATGTTGATTTTCATTGGTGATTTCTACATTATCAACACTCTATTGAGAATGTCTGTATATAACTTGGAAAAGTATAGAGACTTGATCAAGATGATAATATTCACTCTGTATTTATCTTTGTGCATCGAATGAATAATTCTCTACAAAATTAACCACTGACAAAATCGTCCTAGGTTGAAAAAATTCACAAGATTGTTTGAATTGTAGGTCTTTCCATTGAGCTTTGTGCAGATGCTTGGTTTATTTATAAATTTCATTTTCAAACTTCTTCAAAAAATCTATCACAGAGATCTTATCCTCTTGCAAATCAATCCTTTTGGAAATAACAATTGAAGAATTTAGAGCGGTAACATTTATATATTCATATCTTTTCCAATTCACTATTATATTTGACAAGGATTGATCATTCATATCAATATGATACTTGGGGTGAAATAATGCTATATTTCCACAGTGATAACATTTATTTCCACCAACACATTTTTTTTGGTAAAATAATTCAACACTTTCTCTTTCACATAGAATTTGGGATATAAAGGCATAGATTGTGGAAGGAGGAGGTGAACTTGCCCAAAACATTTTACCAAAATCAAGAAAAGTTTCATAATATAACTCAAATTCGACATGATAACGACAAAATCAAGTGTCATGAATAGTTATGGGTTTAACATACCAGGGTTTTTGTTGCACAATTGTATTGATGAAAATTTTAACCTAACTGTATTTCTCTTTGAGCTTATTAAACAATTCTATTTGTGTCATTTACAAAATATGTTTTGGATTTCTTCATATTGTCTTGGTGCTATTCTTCATCGCAACACATCCCTTGCTTTTGGTGAAACACGAGAATTTTCCAACCAATATTCATGGGCCTTAGTTTTACAATCTTTTGCAAGTCTATCCTTGTAAGGGTGTCTACAAATATCTGTCTAACAAGCAAGTTCATCATTTACATTTGAATTTTTTTAGGTTTGTACAATTTTTTTCTTGAGGTTCCCATTACTTTTCCCATTTGTTGTTTCAAACGGTCCTTTACATTGGTAGATGAAACAACTGTTGTTTGTATTATTCTATGTGCAACATTGACATCTTTTCTTCTAGACTTTCCAAAAGATTTTAATGCATTTGTTATATTTTTCGAGACACTCTGTTTCACCTTTCTATCTTTTGTCATTTTTTGAATACCCAATAATGACGTAGCTTCTTTTAACTTTTTCAGCCTTATCAGACCTCTCAAAATTTGAGCTTGTGTTGCTATTGATTCATCTTTGAAATCTTTATCATAAATCTTTTCAACACGATATCATATATAATAGTCAGGATTTTTGTTCCCAAATTTGTTAGTATCAACATTTTCTAACATTTCATCATCAATGTTGATATCACCTGCATAAATTTCAATATAATTTAAAAACATAAATTAAATCTATTAAATTTAAAAACACTTGAAATTAACATCTAGATTCTATTTTGTAAGTTGTAAACATACAAATTTCAAATGAATGTTGCATAAAAATATACATTTATTTAAATTAGATTTATTAGAAAACTAAAGAAGTTGATCATAAATTAATTAAAATTTATAAGTGTTGAAATCTTTTATGAAACAAACACACACACACACATGCCTATAGGTGGTTGCAATTCTTCTTCATTTTTGGCTTCAACGACTTCATCAATGTAATGAGACAAATCTATTTTTGTATTTTGCAAAATATTAATTCCAACTTACAATCAATTATATTAGACAATATATTTTTTAATTCTAAACATTATCTATAATATGTATGCATACATGGTTCGATTTCTTCTTGTTGAACATCAAGATGCAAATCTCTAATTACATTATCATCACTTCTTCCTTCAATAATTGCACGTTGTTGTTTCTTTCTTCTATAGTTCTCTTTCGTTTGTTCTATACGATGAGTATCATTCCGAGTGCGATCATATTTTCTATTCTGCTCCCTTTTGTTTCCCATGGTTATTGAATCTATAAGGTTTTAATATATATATTAAATAACTTGATTTTTTTTTTCAATAAACCAAGTTTCTTTAAAAGAAATTTTGGATAAAAAAATTGATGTTAAACAAAAGTTAAAAAAAAATTGATTTTGAAAATCATTGCTTTAGAAAAACTCGTGACAAAATTTATTCTAAAAAAATATAGACTTTAAAAGGAATTATTTAAGAAAAATTACCTTAAAAGAAACTTGTTGAAGAAAACCTCCACTTACAACAAAATTGTTGAAGAAAATATTCAATTTACAAAATGTTGCCGCCAAAAATAGCGAAAATGTTGTTCCAGAAAAAGAAAAATAGCTAAAATGTTGCCCAAGAAAGAAAAAATAGTAAAAAATGCAGAGTGAGTGTGTGCACAAATGTAATGATAGAATTTTGGACGAAAAAATTTATATGTTTTTGTTCCCAAACATCACATTCTGTTATGAAATGTCGCGTCTTTCCCTATTTTTTTTCTGGTTGATAGATGTTTCTATTTTCCACTTTTCGCCCGAACTATTGTTTTTCGTCTGAAAGTTGTTTTTTTCATCAAAACTAACTTTCGGACGAAAGTTACTAACTTTCAACCGAACTATTAGTTCGGCTGAAAACCTGTAACTATGGTGCTTTTCAAAAAAGTACCATGCCACTTCATCTTACTCCAACTTCTGAAGGAGAAAACTATATAAAATATTGATAATCTGGTTTTGGAACAAGTACCAAAATTTTTAGAATTGAATCTAATTTCATTTGAATTCAATTTAATTGATTTTTAGTAATTTCAATTAATTTTATAAGAACATGTCTGCATATTTTTTAGATGACATAATGATTCAGTAAAACAAAAAATCAATATTTGCAATAATACACAATAAAAAATTATGAAAAAATTATATTATGGAACCTTTCACTGTCCTCTTCAAAAGGGTAATTTTAGATTTTCTTTTAAATGAAAATTAAGGCAAATACATGGTGTCAACCTAAATGTGTTTAAAATATGCAACTTTTTCAGATTGGTCAAATTCAAAAAATTGTAGTAGTTATAATATTCATTGGTTGTCTTCAAAACTATAGTCATACTTTAATAGAGTCTATTTATATTATTGCAGCATATTTCATTTTTCATAAAAACTAGTTTAATAATGAGTAAATTGTTGTCAGTAAACATAACTCATTATTAGTGCCTTCATTTTCAAGGATCACACTGTCAAAAAATCGATAAATTGACGTATCAAATGTTAATAAAAAAATTTCAAAAAATAATCAATAGAAAGCTGACAAAATTCATGACAAGTTTTTTTTTTACTGTAAAGTGAAATTAAAATTAAAAAAAAAATTACTTTTGTTTACTCGAAGTTGAAAAACTTCTGAAAATATATTTTATTTTCTCAAAAAACAAGGAAAATAAACATCTAGATTCATGCTTTTACCCATATATAGTATGCCATTCCTTTTCCATGATATAAGTCTTAGGGATTACTAAGTTGAAATAAAGTTATAGTTCCTTGAAGTGAAAGGCCATCTCGTATAGTTATTCAAGGTAACTTGTTACATTAAGGTAATGTTTAAGATGAAGTTTCAAGGTCTTGGGGACCCTTTGTATCCTAGTCCTGTCATGGATGATGTAGATGAATTTATATTGAGGCCCAAAACCTTGGGATGCATAGCCATTCCCCTTTAAGTGTATTCCCCATACGATCCCCATCACCCTCTATCATATCTAATCAACTTGAATTTTGAGGACTTAATATCCCCTTTTGATGATTTTGTGAAGTTAGAAAGGTCTTGCAGAGGTGTTTTTCCCTGTGAAGAAATCTTAGAAAACAACTAGAAAAAAATTTGATGATTTCTAAGGAAAACTTGACCAAATTCTATGAATCATATGAATTTTTTCTTCATGTGATGCAGGGCCTATTTCATGAAGAAAATATTCGTGTGATACAACCCATATCGCATGAAAATAAATTTCATGGAAATTATGGAAACCACTAGGTTGGGGAGGACACATGGCATTATTTAATTATATCTCACAACCTAGGAGAAGTTTCCTTGGAGGACATGTGACATGTTATGATTGGCTATCATGGAGAGGAAAAGTGTGTATGGTGCGACATATTGCACCAAAACAATTTGTGGTGCGACATGTTGCACCCACAAACTTTAGTGGGCACGTGAAAAGAGCCTTGAGATTTATCTTGTGGGAAAAATTGTTCATGGCACAATACATTGGAGGCTTGAAATTTTTCGATGATGTGACAGGGAGAAAGACATGGAAGAGATGAAGGATAAATGAAGAATAAGGAAGAAGGGACCATTTGGTTGCAGACATAGAAGTTTTAGTGCGATGTAGAGTATTGTATGAAAAAATATTCATGCCATATGTCATAAAACTAGAAGCTTTCTTTTGGCTCGAAAACTAGGAAAGATCGTTATCGCATGATTAAAATTTTTGAGGAGAAACATGCCATAGGACAAAAAATGTTCGAGGCATGATAAGAAATTTTTGAGGATGTGATAACGGGAAGGATGGGAGGAAAGATAAAGGAAAAGAATAAAACAAGAGAAAGAATCCTCATTGCAACGATGAGATTTTTTGGTTACTGTGACGTATCACATCAGAAAATTTTACGAATGTGATACGTCACATATCAACAAAATTTAGGGAGGTTTAACATAAAGTGTAATGGAGCGATACCCATATTGCAAAACTTAAAAGTTGTGTGATACAAAAATATGACAATGTGATATATGTGTCACAACCTCAAATTGTTTGTAATGTGAAACAACAAATATGTGGATGTGATAGTGTGTATCGAAAAAATAAAAGTTGGTGTGTGATACATTGGAAAGACCTAAAGTTTTGGAAAGTGATAAACATATCACATACAACAAAAAGTTGGAAAATTAAACAAAGGATAAGAAGATTAGAAGGGAATATAGGAGAAGAAAAGGATGAGGTATCCCGTCACAAAGAAAAAAAAAATCGGAGGTGCAACATGTTGCACCATAAAATTTTATGGTGTGACATTTTCACATTGGAAATATTTTCTTGGATGCAACAAGAAGTTTTTGGGGATGCGACACAATGCATCAGGGAAGACTTCCAAGGTGTGATAAGCCAAAAGGGAGAAAAATTCCACAGTAAATGTGTAAATTAGGGGTTGTCCATATGAAAGATGAAATGTCACCATACATTGTCGACATGTCCATGTATGGATGATGATGTTGTAGGTGTTATCACTATTTAAATTTTTGGTGTGAGATCAAGATTTCAGGGTTTAGCGAGGTGCCAAACTGATTTAGAAGTCAGATAAATTTGGGGAAGTGCCAGAAAATGGAAAAAGAGATTAAATTTGATGGAGGCATTAAGAAAATCGGGCTCGAAAGGACGTAGATCGCCATCTACCGAGATCAACGATTGGGAGATATTTTAGAGTTTGAAACAACGCGAAGGTTAAAATATTTGAGCGGTCCTAAAATTTCAACCGTGGTTTTTCCATAAAGCTGCGTGGCACCTTCAGGTGTATTTCGAGGCGAAAAGAAGGTAGACACAAAACCACCCTATCACACCCCCGAAATCACGTGCTAAATGTCAATTAATTGGGTCTAATCTGAAGGCTACATGTGACAATGAAACTTGATGGTGAGTCAAATCGTCTCGAGAAACCCATTTGTATACCATTTGTCCACGTAGTACCAAATAAGCGCCACCAAATAACTGATTTGATACTCATAATTGAAAATTGAGAGCTGAACGTGAGAGGCCGTTATCCTCATATGGATTTTTCATCGGAAGTCCAATGATTGTAATTGATGGCGACTGTTACTCGAACACAGGTGAAATTACCCTATTTTGGGAAATTAACGTCTTATTCTAGAGCAAGATATCTGCAAATCGAATCGCTCTTCCAATTCATGTGTAGTTGCTGGAAATAGGATCATGTTTCCTGAAAACCAGAGGGAGTCAAGGAGAAAGATTCAACGGTTTTTAGCAAATCCGGAAATTCGAAGAATATGACAGAATTATCAAATAAAAAGAGAGGGAGGCATGCTGCACAAATACTAACAACAAAATCTCATGCAAAGTCTGTCGATGAACCAAGATTAGGGGAAGAGATCAGGTTGAATCCTATTATGAAGGATTTTACCATTAATGGATATGCGGATGGATCCAACACACAAGCCGGTGTAAGCAAAAGGAAAAAAAAACGAAAGGAGAAGGCTAAAGATGGAAAAATCAAAAGCATTGAAGAAAATCAGCCTAGCTGGCTTGACACATTAAAGGAAGAGATTGAAAACCTAAAATAAAATAACTAGCTAAATCAAGTATGTTTCAGGGAATCCTGTGATACTGTATATAGGTGGGATTTAGTGGAAAGATCCCAGGTATTTAGGTTTTTATTTGTAACTGTCCCTAGAAAGTAGGAATTTAGAATCTTGGAATCTTGGAAAGGAAGACTCATTTTTTGGTCTCATATGTAATTTATCTATATCTATTGTTAAAAAGATAAATGAAGGGTTTGACTGGATGGAGAGGGGCCTGCCTTTACAGCAGGAACACTTTGTGATTTGTTATGAATTTTAATACAAGAAGAGAAGGTTTTCTTGGATAGTCTAGATTCATCATGGTGTTAATGTTCAATATGTTTTCCTATATTTCATATTCATGAATGTGTTTTGTTTCTAGTAATAATATTTAAGTAAAAGAAGGAATTCATCTTGCTAGTGCTCCTTCTTACATTGATTATACTTGTTATATGTTTATTGGTTTCTGGTTAAAAATTCACCCATGATTGGTGCTCTATTTTTGGTAGCCAGCCTTTATGTTCCTTCTTCTAGGGATATACCAAGAGATTCGTCCCCTGTTAGATGCCTCTTGTCATAGTGGTCTTTCCTTTCTTTCCAACTGCCATCTCATATTGCTTATTTTATGAACACAATGCCTATTTTTCCTATGTTCCTTTAGGAATACATAGCTTGTAGATCTTCATATGATTTCAGTAGTTGACCCCATTGCCCAATGGACCTGTTCTTTGGTTTGTCCTACCAACCCTTTTAAGAAACCTATCCTATAGTAGAATATGACCTCTGTGTGCCCATTTCCAAATCTTTTCTGAATATTTTCGGTCTCAACATGTTTGAGAGAGCCCTCTCTAGTTGGAAGGGTCAGAATCCAACCTAAAGTTGGTTGAAATAGTTACCTTTGTCATTTGTTCATCAACCAGAAAAATTTATAGAGTGATAACAGTAGGAGTGAGAAATATTTGAGAAACTTTAGAAGGCCATAAATTTGTGCCCAGAGATTGAAATTGAGCAAGAGTACATTCGTTGGAAAGTCTTGATGAGTAGTATAACTTCATAATCTCAAAAGTGACTTTGGAACTATGTTTAAGAGGAAATTTTTTAAAAACCCACCTCCTTAATTCTACTTAGGGGGTTGGGTATGTTACAAAGTGGTATTAGAGCACAATTAAAACACTGGAATGCTATGGGCCAAAGACCATAGTTGAGTTGTAGAGATCAGTTAAAAATATTATAAATAAATTGAATGTATCATGTTAAAATAACACTAATGGGTTAATTTTCTTATTTTAACACAAAAGAGAAAGAAGTGAAGATCCAGTGTGATTAGTGAAAAAAAAGTACTTGGCATGGAAGAGGCATCATGTGACCAAGAAACTGAATCATATCAAATAAGGAATGTAGAATCTCCCTCGGATATGAAAAAGAATATGAGAATCCTATAGGTAGAGCTTCAAAGTTGCGAGGCAGACAATGAAATACTAATTCAATCTCAAGAAAAGAATAATTAAATTAATGTTGTACAACTAAAAATTCTATCTACAATTCAAAGGACCTACATAAGGGAACAACCATGATAAATGAAAGAATAAGTTCTTCTAAGAAGAAGCACCATATTAGTAGAGAGCATACATCTATTGAGTAGATTTCAATAGACTCCTCTGACAAATATGCAACTACTCTAGATGAAGTATCTAGTAATGGCACAAAACCTGCTTCCCATGAGGATAAGAAGAGGAAGCATTATATAAATCCCTTAAGAGAGGAATTCAGGAAATCTAATCCACCTAGATTTGACGGTGAAGTAAGGATAGGTGAAGAAGTGGAAGAATGGATTTTGGGGTTGAAAAAGTATTTCTAGGTACATGACTATTTAGGAACATGAAGGAAAGAGTATCCATTTTTAACATGAATGGTTGAGATTCTATTTGATCGGAAGACATCAATAATGTGAAAAGGATAAGTGAGAGTAAAATCACCTAGAAGAAATTTGAAAAGTACTTTAGGAAGAAGTACCTATTAGAAAGATATTATGATGGAAAAATCAAGGAGTTTCACGAGTTGAAATTGGTATAACTAACAATGGATGACTATGTCAACAAATTCTTGGAGCTATTGAGGTGTGTTCCCTACATCAAAGACAATAAATTTATAATTCAATGCTTTCTCAGGTAGTGGAAGTATAAGGTAAGATTGGTCAACAATCTATTTCCATTTTGATTGACCCTAAATCTAACCTTAGCTATGTTGCACCACAAGTTTTTGGTTATAGGGAATAAAATAATGGTGAGTGAAATGGTGGAAGCATTCCTGTTGAAGATAAATGGGCTACAAACATGGGAAAAATTGAATATCTCTCCCTTGCGATCATATGATGTGTTTGTCGGCATGGATTATGTTGTCGCAAGAGTTGACTCTAGGCTGTAATAGAGCCAAGACATAGCACATTTTAAATGAAATAATAATTTGTCGATTGATCAGTCATATGAGGCTTCTAGAACTAGGTCCGAAAAAGGCCTTTGACTCATTTATAGATCAGAAACGAAGAGGCATGACCCTGTTTTCCTAATTTAATTAAAATAAGGAAGATGGATAGAAGATAGGGGATGAAAGAGACTGAAACAAAAAATTAGTTATCTAATTCCGATAAGTCTAATCTTCATTTCAATAGAGGAATGACAAATAACTTCGAAAGACAAACATGTATATACATAACTTGTAATCTAGGCAGAAATAGTCAAATTACAAGTCTTGTTTTGCTCACAGCATAAACAGAGGAAAAACTGAATCTAACAGGCTGCCCAATAAATGAATATAGAAGAGTTATTACTGAATTAGAGCCATTACAAGCTGAATATGTAAAATAAGGAAGAAAGAATGAATGTAAACCTTAGAAAACAATACAAGAAAAGACATAATTACACAATGATGAGGTATATAATCTCTTGGCATTTTGTTCTAAATTTGCTGAAAGAAATAACATTACAAATCCAACCCCCAAAAGGCTCTCGGGTTGTTCCCACCTTCTTGAATTACTGAGAAATGATTCGAATTACCAAAGAAATCCCTCCAGAAAGGAATCAGTATCTCATGATTCAAAACCTAACTAAATCCCTAAAATTTGGGTTTAGAGATTGATTTTCAATAATGAGTATTTAAAATAAGGAAACAATTAAGCCCCCAACGTGTAAAGGATGAGAAATGACTCCAAAATCGACTAAGAGTCATGAGAAACAAATTGACAGTGTTTAACTGACATTTGGGCGCGTTCCTACATTTTTGGGCCATGTTTACACAAAAACGAAGCACCGTCTTGCGGGGCACTTTTGGTTGCCTTCCCGAGATCCAAATGCATATCTGAAAGTGCCATTGGAAATATTATGACTTATATATGTCAATAGACTATTTGAGAATGTAAAAGGACCTCTCCACGACAGATAAAATTGAATTTTTCCAAGGCCATTTATCACTAGAAAAACCTGCAATTTCGGTAGCTAATAGGCCGAAAACAGGGGTGCTTTAACTACCCAAAATCCTGGCTTTCGAAAGCTAACCGTCCGATTTCAGGGTGCCATGAGCTACCAAAAATCATGGAATGAGATTTTTAAATGGTAATTGTTGTTCGTCTCGATTTTGCCTAGGTGTTTGATAGAGAATAGCGCTGCCCTCTGTCAGTGGGTTCTCCACCGTGTGTCTTGGTGTGAGGCTGGCTCCTTGTGTGCACTGGGACTCTTGCATGTTGAGCTAACACATGTTAATTTTATTTTGTAGGTACATGAATGTTGGACACATTGTTGGATTTAACTGTTACACTGCTATGAAACTTCAGATCATGAGGATGGGGCACAATCAATGTTATCATTCAATTAAAAGAAACGTTAAACCAACCACAACGACTGAACAAAAGTAAACAACCCATTCTTTGGAGCTGATATCGGCGTTATTTGACTGAAGATGACAGGTAGAGAACATTTTGTGATGCGCATGACAGACAGTTGGCCGTTTTTCCCACCTACACTTTCGGTACTTAAGGGCATATGAAATCTGAGATTTAAGCTACCGAAAGTCTACGCTTTCGGTAGCTAATGCTATAAATTTGTCCCTCCTAACCTATCGCAAGCCAAAATTTCAATATTTGTTCCAACATAGGCTCCATCTAGGGATTGTTCTTTCCTGCAAAGTTCCAAGAATAGTAGACCATGTGCCTTCATCCATTGGGTGACCTGAAATCATCCTTATCAAACTCTGAACCCTGTCACTTTACTTGGGCCTTTCCAAAACAAAAAACCGCTTATGCATTCATTAGGCTATGGAGTTGTAATGCCTTAAAACAAAACCATACTAGATTCCAAACTGAACTGGAAACATACTGAAAACCATCGTTGTACTCTAATGCTCAAAGTCAAGCTTATTTATATACATCACCTACTCTAACTATTGAAAAAGTCCCATTGAATCAAATGATACAAAAATACCAGTGAAGCCAATCCAATAATTGTCTACTTATTTGAAATATGCTCACACTTTCTTTAAGCAGGCTGAAAAAGGAAACTGACAATTCCCATCTGACATGTTGTTGATCATGAATGTTCAAACTTTTCCTCGATTCCTGTGACAAAATATCCATGACATAGCATACTCCTCCATTAAATGAATCTAAAAGGTCAGAAAAAGGATCATGAAAAAATGCATGGTCCTGAGGTTTTAAATAACAAGCTCGATCAAAGACTACTGTGTGATCCAATTTATTTTTCTCAGGATCATCCTCAAAGAGGATATCTAACATGCTTCATCTGATATGGCATTTGTCTGAAGACCATCATTCCTCCATTAAAAACCTGCAACAAATTGTTCTAGAGAAACAATATTATAATCATCAGTGTACTCATCATATTTAGGTTCAACAGATAACTCAGGAGTGTCATCAGTTAGACAAATGTTCGTAATATTGACTGTGGATTCCTCAAGCATGGGTAATTCTAGTTCTTTCTCTAGCATGATGTCTATCTCAGATTCATACTCCTCCAAATCATAGTCTAAAGCATCCTTGAACAACAAACTTCCTTCAAGACTATTAAATGTAACAACCCTATCCTCTTCATGAAACAAAACAGGGCTTGCAAGCTGATTTCCTGGCTAGAAATCATTATCATAAATGGGTTCATTAACTTCTTGTAAAGTTTCATCAAACACATGATTGTCATTATTTAAAATCAGATTTACATTTTTAGAAATGGAAGAAGTCTGAATCTCATATCCGAGACTGTGTGAACACTGCAAATCTGTGTAAGCATGGGTTGTAACATGACTATACAGGAGAATATATATTCTTCTTCAGTCAAAGGAGAAGGTGGTCTCTGTATTTTCTGGATAAAACAACAATTATTCCCTTTCTCTTTTGCAGGTTGACCATGATGCTAAATATCTTCTTCCTAAATATGATCACAAGAGCTATCATATCCTGCTTCTTTATCAACCAACTCTTCTTCATACTGATTATCTTCATTAACTTGAGAAATTTCTGTTATTCCTTCCTCCTCTTCAAGAAGATTTGTTTGATCTTTTTGTCTTATGAATTCTATATTACAACAATCTTCAAAAAGTGTTTCAGCTGAATAGATCCTCTTACAATATTGATGAAAAAGTGTGTGAAAATCTTTCAATGAAGGAATACTGGAATGGGGTAAAGATTTATACCAAAGTCTAGCATCTCTTTCCAACGAAAACATAAATAGTTTCATGAGGACATATTCATGATGTACATTTAATTCATCCATGAGCTTGTGGAATTAAAACAAGTGTTGAGCAGGATTGTCATCCGCATATCCTCCAAATTTAGGAAGGACATCTTCCCAAATTTTAATGTCTGGAACAATGTTTGGAAAACCATAAACATTTGTAAAGTCCAGAGGAACAAACCTCGCAGCAATCCAAGCAATACACGAATTCGACATTTTGAGACCAGTGGAGTCACCAGCGAATCATGTAGAGTCTTCGAACCAAGGAGTCTCCAGGTGAATGATCACAACCAATTGAATGCCTATCCCTTGTTCACCATCAAGGAATAGATCTAAAATTTTTATTGTATCCTAGGGAAGATAACTTCGTTCCTCCATCCCCAACAACGGCACCAGAAAATGTTGTTGCAAGAGTTGACTCTAGGCTGTAATAGAGCCAAGACTTAGCACATTTTAAATGAAATAACAATTTTTCAATTGATCAGTCATATGAGGCTTCTAGAACTAGGCCTGAAAAAGGCCTTTCACTCATTTATAGATCAGAAATGAAGAGGCATGACCTCGTTTTCCTAATTTAATTAAAATAAGGAAGATGGATAGAAGATAGGGGATGAAAGAGACTAGAACAAAAATTTAGGTATCTAATTTCGATACGTCTAATATTCATTTCAATAGAGGAATGACAAATAATTTCAAAATACAAACATGCATATATATAACTTGTAATCTAGGCAGAAATAGTTAAATTACAGGTCTTGTTTTGCTCACAACATAAACAGAGGAAAAGATGAATCTAACAGGCTTCCCAATAAATGACTATAGCAAAGGTATTACTGAATTAGAGCCATTACAAGCTGAATATGTAAAAGAAGGAAGAAAGAATAAATGTAAACCTGAGAAAAAAATACAAGAAAATACATAATTACACAGTGATGAGGTAGAGAATCTCTTGGCATTCTTTTCTAAATTTGCTGAAATAAATAGCATTACAAACCCAACCCCCAAAAGGCTCTTGGGTTGTTCCCCCCTTCTTGAATTACTGAGAAACGATTCGAATTACCAAATAAATCCCTCCAGAAAGGAACCGGTATCGCATGATTCAAAACCTAACTAAATCCCTAAAATTTGGGTTTGGAGATTGATTTTCAATAATGAGTATCTACAATAAGGAATTAGTTAAGCCCCCAACGTGTAAAGGATGAGAAACGACCCCAAAACCGACTAAGAGTCGTGAGACACGAAATGGCAGTGTTTAACTAACATCTGGGCGCATTCCAACATTTTTGGGCCATGTCTGCACAAAAATGAAGCACCATCTTGCGAGGCACTTTTGGCTACCTTCCCAAGCTCCAAATGCAGATATGAAAGTACCATTGGAAATCTTATGACTTCTATATGTCAATCGACTATTTGAGCATGTAAAATGACCTCTCCATGATTGAGAAAATAGAGTTTTTCCAAGGCAGTTTATCACTGGAAAAACCCGTGATTTCGGTAATTAACAAGCCGAAAACAGTGGTGCTTTAGCTAGCAAAAATCCTGTCTTTCAATAGTTAACAATGCGATTTCAGGGCGCCATGAGCTACTGAAAATCCTGGAACGAGATTTTTAAATGGTAATTGTTGTTCGTCTTGAGTTTGCCTAGGTGTTTGATAGAGAATAATGCTTCCCTCTGTCAATGGGTTCTCTAACGTGTGTCTTGGTGTGAGGTTGGCTCTTTGTGTGCACTAGGACTCTTGCATGCCGAGCTAACATGTGTTGATTTTATTTTGCAGGTACATGAATGCTGGATGGATTGTTGGCTTTGACTGTTACACTGCTGTGGCACTTCAGATCATGAGGATGGGGCACAATCAGTGTTATCATTCAATTAAGAGAAATGTTAAACCAACCACAACGACTGAACATAAGTAAAAAACCCATTCTTTGGAGCTGATCTCGGCATTATTTGACTGAGGATGACAGGTAGAGAACATTCAGTGATGCGTGTGACAGACAATTGGTCGTTTTTCCCACCTGCACCTTCAGTAGCTAAGGGCGTATGAAATATGATATTTAAGCTACCGAAAGTCTGCACTTTCAGTAGCTAACGCTATAAAATTTTCCCTCCTAAGCTACCGAAAGCCAAAATTTCAATATTTGTTCCAACAGATTGGTTAACAACAAACAAAGTCAATTAGATTTCTATGATAATTTTTTTTAATGTGTGGATGATGAAAGAAACTTCAGAATAGTGGAAGGAATTTTTAATCCTATCTCCATAAGGCAAGTGTTAGCACCTAATTTGCAGTGAAATTTTTTTCTTACCTTCTCCAAAGTCTTATTGAGTCGGTTTGATCTGTTTGCAGAACTGAGTCATTTTGGTTTGGTCTGGACTAACCTATGGTTAAAATTTTTGAAGACTCTTGGTAGCACTACCAAAACCAAATGCATAAAATTTTTAAATCTACAGGAAATTGACGCTACCAGAAACTGTTTCAAAACTTTTGGTAGCTACCTCCATACACGAAAATTCAAATGCACTACCAAATTTTTTTTACATGACTATTTTAGAGGCAAAATTACGGTGTGATTTATGGCCAAATTAGGAGGAATTTCAAAACTCTAAAACATGGGTTTTTCTCATAATGGGCCCAATTAGGTGTATCATAGGTATTTTCCCAAAATAAGGAATGGTTTGGGATCTTTCAGTGGATCTTTGAAACAATTTTTTTTTTCTAAATTTCACAGATTTCCAGGGATTCACTCGAGCGGTTCCATATTAGAAGGAAGAAGATCAAGAATCTCCATATCTCTTTCCACAAATCAAAGATTCCATTTATTTTTGGTTTATTGATAGATTTTATTCCCTAAAGCTAATAACAACCCAGATATTGTAAATGGTTATAAATTCTAGGATTTTGAATGTAGAGAGGGGGTTCAATCAAGAGTGTCCAAGTGATACATTTTGGGGAAGGAAGAATCTGTGTTCATTATTGTAAGCATGAGGGAATATTTCTTTGTCATTCCTTTTTATCACAGATTCTTTAGAGATTTATTATCACTCTATAATATTCTTTGTTTCTTATTTCATTTTTACTCTTTTACTTGAATAAATTACAGTTGTTGAGCATCGATAGTTTTCCACAAATAATAGATTCTTATGCAATGAAGCCTCTTTGTGTTTTCCTATCATTTGTGTGATATGTTCAAGTATCATTATTAATTATTCATAAATCATTTATGTTTAGTGGATATTCTATCTCATGAATGTGGAAAGTTGATCTAACATAGGTCTCTTTGTGATTCATGTTTTTTTTCTTGTTCTTCCATCTTTCATTATGATGACCATTTTGTCTGATATTTAGCTCAATTTCCTGTGATCCACATAATATGGACAAATGACTCCATACCCATTGGCCTTGATCACTAATCATTGAAATTACACACATCAATTATCATTTTCTACTTAGTGTTCTTCTTAACCTTGTCCACTTGATCCACCAATACCACTTAAAACCCTATAATAAATTTCAATATGTGTGTGACATAGTTCTAAGGCAATCATTATAACATCTCAAGTGATAACAACAAGTTTCAACATTACAACTGAAGGAGTGCTCCAGGAAAGACTACTGACTATATATTGTCAATGTGTTGGATATAGTAGAAAATACGTGCTCAAAAATCGAATAATATCCAATACTCCAATAATTCAGGGATGTGTTTCTAGATGAGATATTAGAAACGCCTCCTAAATGGGACATCAATTTATTAGTCAATATCATCCCATGAGCTATGCCTGTATCCAAATTTCCTTATATGATGAGTACCCTTGAAATGGTAGAGTTGAAGATGCAATTGAAGGAAATGTTAGACAAAGGATATATTAGGCCAAGTGTGTCTCCTTGAGTAGCACCGACATTGTTTGTGAAGAATAAGGATGATACCCATAGACTATGTATTTATTACAGATAGTTGAACAAGGTCACAATAAAGAATAAATACATTTTTCCATGGATCGATCACTTGTTATATAAGATAAGAGGAGACATTGTATTATCAAATATTGACTTAAGGTATAACTATCATCAAGTCATAATCAAGGATAAATACATTTACAAGAAAATATTTAGGACAAGGTATGGTCATTACAAGTTCATGGTGGTACAATTTGGAGTGACTAATGCACCAACCATCTTCATGTGTATGATGAATAACATTATTAGTGAATACCTGGATAAGTTTGTTTTGGTATTTATTGATGATATTCTCATCTACTCCAAGACTAATGAGGTGTATCAATAACACCTAAAAATACTATTAAAAGTGTTGAGGGAGCATCAATTGTATGTTAATTTTGGAAAATGTGTCTTCTATCAAAAGCATATCCACTATTTGGGTCATGTGATTTCAGAATAGAGAATTTACATGGACCTCGCGAAGATATAGGAAATCATAGATTGGCCCACTCTGAAGAACATGATGGATGTGAGGTCATTTATGGGGTTGACAAGATATTACCGGAGATTCATCCATGAATTCTCCAAGATGGTTTGGTAAAAGTTCTATAGGATGATATTTTTTTTAGATTTGGAGACCTTGTTTTGACGTGGGAAAAATTAAATGAGCAAAGTAAAACATACGAAATTTCAGCATCATATGTTGGGGCCATTTCAAGTGTTTGAAAAACTTGGCCTTAGCACATGCAATCTGAAAAATCTAGAAGGTGAAGTAGACCTCCTTCCTATCAATGTCCAAATTCTAAAACATTAATTCAGTTGGATAACCTTAAAAGTAGTTAACTTGTACACAATAGGTTTTGTTTTTACCATTCGTTACTTTTATAAGTTTTAGTTTGATATTTTTATTTCATTTTCCCCTTTCCTTTCAACATTTTCCCTTAGAATTTAGTTCAGATTTTTTTGAATTATAATTTATTTTCTTTCATTTATTATTTTCTTCATTTTATTTAGAATATCTTTCAAATTTAATTTTCCTCATTTTTTTTTACTTAAGTTTGTTTTTCATGCTTACATGACTCGCAAAATTGTATACTTTATATTAATTGTATGGAATCATAAAATATGAGTAGGCCTCTCATTGTTATAGGAGAGAACCAGGAAACCTTAATATTAGTGAAGACTCCTAAAGAACTAGGAAACCTTAATATTAGTGAAGACTCCTAAAGAACTAGGAAACCTTAATATTAGTGAAGACTCCTAAATTATCCAATCTTAGTGGTGGAACATACAATATTTTAGGTGACTAAATCCTAAGCAGCTCGAGGACCTAAGTGTTGAATTGCTCGCTAGTTGTCTAAAGGGTTTCCATCCACCCACATAATAATAATTGAAGGTGGCTAGTCACACATCCAGATTAAATATCAATAACGGATATCTTTATCACTCAATAATGTCTAATTAGTCCTTCAAAACATGTATCATCTTTTATGCTTTTTAAAGGCGGCTAATTTTCCCATTTTCTAATTTCTTAAAACAAAATCAAAAGGTGAAAGATCATAAAAGGAAATTTAGTTCATAATGGAAAATTCAAGTATCTCCTATAGGAATATGGATGCTAAATAATGGTGAAGCAAGGCCTATGATACTAGGGTGACTATGTTGGGGCTACAAATACTTGTTGGAAATAAAGAAACACTACTAAGACATGATGAATTTGCCTAGAAAAATGTTTAAAATACCATATCTATAAAAGCTTTGTGATAGTGGCTAATGTTTAAGGTATCAAATGAAGCTAAGCAAATTAGCCTCACCATCTTGTCTTTTCAATATAAAAGCTTTGTGATAGTGGCTAATGTTTAAGGTATCAAATGAAGCTAAGGAAATTAGCCTCACCATCTTGTCTTTTCAATTTCAACAAGTATGTTATTCATACTTGGAACTAGGTGATTTTGGAGTTGGAATCTAGGAAAAAAAATTGTTGGGATTAAGGTTGGAATTTGGATTCCTCTTTATTCGTTAAACAATTTTTTTTTTACATTTTGGGTCTATATTTCATGTTAAAAAATGGTGTCTAAAATTGTTCCCTTCAACATTGAAGTTTTAATAAAAAATTAACTTTTCAATAATAAAGTTTTGATTAAAAAAATCTCTTTCAATAATGAAGTTACGCTAAAGTTTTTAACCTTCAAGTTCACATGTTGTTCAAAAGAAGAAAGAAAAAATGACCACAATAGTAGAACATTTCAAAGTTCATTTCAAAATAGACATAGTATGTTTCCTAATCTAATCTACTTTGCTACCTAATCAATTTATTTTGTATACCACTAGGAATGGTTTAGCATAATAATATGCATAGATGTCTCTATTAGAGAATGTTAAAAAATAAAAATATTTTTTTTTTATTATTATTTAGAAATATTGAAGAGATATATTTGAGTGGGTCTAATGGTTTAGAACATGTGTTTCCTCCTCAGAGCTTACAAGTTCAAATCCAAAGGGGGGTAGGGTATGTATATCTCATTGGGCGGAGGGAGTCCCTTATCTCACAAACAAGGGGATCTCATACACCAATTTGATGTGTGGCTTGGTCCAACATATTGGAATAAACAAACTAAATATATATAAAACATATTCTCACAACCAACATTCAAATTAAAATTTAAATTATATGCCAACTAAAAATATACATATTAATATGAAGAAATTATAATAAAATAGTCTACCAAAATGAATTGTAAGCATAAATATACATATTAATATGAAGAAATTATAATAAAATAGTCTACCAAAATGAATTGTAAGCATAAATTATGTACTCAAAATACGCCTCAAAATTTGATGAGAATTTTTAGAATTTCAAACCAGTACTCGAAATTACAATTGAGATGTCATGAACTTGTAATAATTAGGCCCTGAACTTATTGGAACTTGTATTTGAACGCAAAATTCAACTTGTAATGAAAATTGAAATTTGTATTTTAAATATTTTGAAATGATTATATACATTTTTAAATATATATAAAAATGAAAAAAATATAAGTATTTATATATTTATATATATAAAAATATAATTATTAACTTTAATGATTTTAAATATCTACAAAATTTACATTTTAAATATTTAGAAATTTAACTTTAATTTAATATTTAATAAATTGAAGTTCATTGGATGTAGCTTGGGTGGTTGGGAGGAATGATTGCTACCCTACTGTTTAATTCTTTGTGAGTGACACATTGTGCCTTTAAATAGGTCTATAAGATGTTTTGTTTTTGAGGGGTCATTATTCGAAAAATGCTAGACCTCTCCATGTTCTCTAATCACATGAAAAAAAAATAAAAAATTAAAATTAAAATAAAAAAAATATTAAAAATAAATTCATACCAACTTAATTCAACTACTCATTTTAACCATTTTTAATATTTAATATAACTCATAATAACTCTATCCTTTATAAATAAATTTGTGCCCTATTCATAAGTAAGGATTTTATTAGTTTAACCTTATCCAAATATTAATAAATTTGCCCCATATTCATAAAATAAATGACATGTAGTTGAATATTAATTGTATAAAAGACATTTTTATAAGGGAGATGTGTAATTCATTTCTTACTCAATAAGTTGATAAGTAAAATTAAAAAAATATTGATAAAGAAAAAATGTTTCAATATTAATGATAAATAAAATATTTCGATATTCACTTTAAATAAAATATTTCAATATAAAGTAATTGAAAATAAACAATTTCTTATAATGAAAATATTTTAATGATTTGTTGTTGAATATGAGAGAGATGTGTAATTCCTTACATGCTTATCATAAATAAAACACATTTTTTAGTAATATTTCGAGCCTAATTACATAAGAAATAAAATATATCAAGCTCAACATCATAATTAATCTTATCATAAATGACATTACTCAATTTCAAAACATTACACATTTATTTTAATATTAAATTACATGAGATAAACTAAATTTTGCATTATAAATGACAACTCAATTTCTAAACATTAAAGACTTATTTTAATGTTAAATTAAGTGAAATAAATAGAATTTTTCAATGAGAAAGAAATAAAAATTATTAAGAAAATCAGAAAAAAAAAAAAAAAAAAGACTAATAGATAAATTTTAGCAAACTTTTCACACATGAAGAGAGAACCATTAAAAAAAACCATCCTTGCTAGATTTGTAAACAAAAATATTCAATGATATTTTACGAGCAGTACATTCCCAGCAACTATATTTTGCGGGTAGTAGATTTCGAGCAAGTAGGCCTTAAAATTTTACAAGACATATTAATTATACATGCATGAATGCATCAAGTGTGTTATTTGACAATCTTATTCTCGTTGTATATTTGATCAAATTTTGTTTAGAAAACCCTTCTTAATATACAACGATGATTGCTAGTATGACAAGCCTTGCTTGCCATAATTTTAACATATTTGGATACCTAGAAAACCAATCTTTTTTTTGAGAAAATATTTTTCATGCATCTTTTATTAGGAAGCTTTATCTATTTAAATGAACTGTATCAACAAATGAGAAAAAAAAAAAAAATTCAAACCAATGGTTTGCATTATTTTCTCTCACATAAATATCTGATGGAAAATGACAAGGACTAAATAACCTTGCTACATTAAATAGATCAAGGTACAAAAATCTTGAATTGAAGTTCTCAACCAATGCTTGGATATAATTTCTTGTAAGTTGTATGCAGCACCCGAGGGAACCATCAATGCAAGTTGTCATTGTTTGTGACATTAGCTCATCATGGATTGGAATATACAACAAATCATGTCTATGTATAGTCCCCTCTTTGTCAACATTTTCAAGGAAACCATCTTTAGAGTATTTTAGGAATTTAGTAAGATGCACTTCACCTTCTACAAAACAATCTGACCTACATAAATATATTTTAAGAGTATTTAATGCATGGTCAATAGCTATTGCAAGCGAAGTGACATCCACATTATCTTAGTGGAATTTTCTTTTATATTATTCAACTCCATCAAAACATTAACAAGCATATTCAAACAAAATTGAATTGAGAAAATCCTTACTTGATGATACCGTGAGTTATTTCCTTCTTTCTTCCACAAGCTCAAAATAAAAGGCATCAATGTAACAACTCAACCACTTGACCCCTAGATAGACATACAATCCCATGGATTTGAAGAACTTATACGGAGTATAATTCCAATATCTCTAGTAAATAAATGAGTTCATTATTTCTTTTTGTTAAATTTCCAACCCATGAGTACACTTTTTTTCCTATTTTCTCAACATACAAAATTTTTGGTATATTCTTTGAAGCATTTGATGTTGCAAGTGCTTCACACTTTGAAATGCAATGGGTATTGATAAGATTTGGCAGATCATTCTTTATCAATGTGAAAAATCCATTTTCGCATCCAAACATTGATGAAGCGCCATCAATGGAAACTGCTATTAGTTTTTCATTTTTCAACTACCTTGTTTTATTTAGATTAATGATGGTATCGTAGACAATCTTTCCTTTTCCATCAAGAACACTAATCATTTTCATAAATTGTGATATTGGAGGGCCCAAACCTTTTAAGTCTAGATATGTAGAGTATACAACAAGGTGGTGTTCCAAACAATTGTCTATACTTTCATCTAACATTATAGAGAAAAATGGACTTCCTAACAATTTTCTAGATTGCACCTCTTCAAGGTAATCTGATATAGAGTGGAAAAACTTAGTGACATATTTTCTGTTTGTGTAGGAAGACGACTCCAATTGAGAAAACATATTAGGTGTTTGTAAATTCATTTGAATATGATATAGATCTTCATAAGTATCAATTGCAATATCCTTATGTGCAATAAAATATGTTAACTTCATGGTGGTTATCACCTTTTCCTTATTGGTCTCAATTATAGTCACTATGTGTTATGGAATGGGCTTTTCCAACCTTTCAGTTTCGTACGATTGTTTCTGAACTGATGTTTGGTGAATATAAGATTTTGAATGAGTTGGCACGCCATCGTATTTAATGGTATTCAATTCATTTCCAATAGCCCATGAACCTTGAGCCTTGTATTTATCACACATTTTTCACTTTATATGAGTCTTTCCATCATCAAGATTGATATTATACACCCAAGGATGTTTTATCTACCACTCTTCTGGAAATTCATGTTTTGAGGAGGTTTTCCTTCTCCTCGGACTACTAGATTCACCATCTTGTCCTTCCTTGTCATGGACAAGAATTTCTAAATCATCGACAAGATATTCATCCATATTGTCATTAGGTTCATCATTCAAATAAAATATGTATGAAATATATTCAACATTGGAAGTTTTTGACATTGTAGAATATCCATAAAAAATTTCCATGGTTGAATGAATCTTCTTTTTTGGAGGCATTTCTATTTAAATAATTTACCTATAGACAAAACAATCACAATAAATAACATTGAATGGTTTGGGTATCCTCATAGGCTAGGGTTTGAAATTGGTTCTCAAAATTCTACACATGATTTGGTATGCCCCCATGGCGCTTGGTAAAGGAGGGGGACCCACCCCCTCCTATAGTGGAGTGGTATCCAGTCGGTGACCAAGCTCCAACAACCACAATCAAAATTCCTTAGGCAACCCCTAGTTAGGAACATGAGCATATAATCAATGAGAAGGAAAGCAGAAGGAATCTTCCAAACCAACAAACGAGGCCATGTAGAGTATGGAAACAACACAAAGTATAGGTCCAAGTCGATGCCTTCCAAAAACTACAGAAAACCCATGCTAGGAGATCGACTCAACCAAATTGGTGCATAAATACAAAGCATGAGGGACCATGCCTTCATTGGAAATTTCATGGGAATTTGACCCACTGAAAAAGCATTGGTCTAGTGGATCAACCACACTTGGAAAACCAAAGGTCAATTCGATCTCAAATTGGGCTCAAAGGGATTCTACCTAGAAGACCAAGACAAGGTTTTCGAAGGTGGACCATATTTTTTCAACTTTGCAGAACTATACCTTCGACCTTGGGTGGAAATATTCAAACCTGAAAAATAATACTTCACGACAACCCCTATATGGATTCACCTATACTCACTTCCCTTAGAATTTTGTGATCTATAAATCCTAGAAGGGATTGGAAATTCACTAGGAACATTTTTCAAAATATTAGAGCTCAACAAACAAGGTAGCTACACGTCATATGCCTACATTTGTGTTTACATGGACCTAACCAAATCCCTGTAAGAGGAAATATGCCTAAGCTACCAAGATGAAGAATGGTAGCAAGCCCTGGACTATGAACATATCCTATTCCAATGTAGAAGATGCCATGAGCATTGGAACTTGTTTAGAGAATGTCCTCTAAACCAAAAATCAAACCCTAACTCAAAATACAAAAAAAAAATATGTTGATGGATTTGAACATGTCAAAACACGTAGAAATACAGGATGATGCTCAATGGCGCCATCCAAAAATTCCAACATCCACACCAACAAAAACTATGAAGCAATCCCACAAGCAGAGGAGATCCCCAAGGATCCTCCCTGTAAGGAGCCACAACTAAAGCACAACCCTGAAACTAGCAATGAAACACAATTGGCCTAAGAAAATTCCAAGACAAGAAATAATATGAACCAAGACCCTATTGAGAATGAAGAATTCATGAATGAAGATACCCCAGAGCAACCAGAATCAGAATATGGTGAAGATATGGACCTCGGAAACCTCGACCTCCACTCTTTAGCATCCTCTTGTGAACGAAGAGAACTTCAACCATCCTAGAACAACATCTCTAGCTCCTTCATCAAGCCCTTATTAGAGCTAATGATAGATCAACATCTATCCCCCAAGGTACAAACCCTGCTTCCACCTCTTTTGGTTTAAAGATTCAACCCCTGCAGGACCCCCCCATCTTATAAGAGATGAAAAAATATGATCTCGCGGAACAAAAAACAATTCATTAGAGAGATTGGAGAAATAATCATAAATTCAGGCCAAATAGCTCCACTAACGGATCTATTCAATCCCTCTTCCTCTCCCTTACCATGAAGATCATCTCCTAGAATATAAGAGTTTTGAATGGAAAAAGAAAACACAAAATGATAAAAAACCTATCAGCTAAGGAACAACCCACTATCATAATGCTCCAAGAAACCAAATGCTCAAGTGACCACTTATCAAAACTCACTTCCAAAATCTGGCGAGGATCTCATGTGATAGCAATTGATTCCCTAGGCACTACTGGTGGCCTTGGTATCATATGGAATCCTCAAATTTTTTCCCTCTCCAAATTTTTCTCTTCTCACTCACCCTTGACTGCTAACTTCATCCTTATAGGATCCTTTGGATATGCTTTCCTCACCAATGTATATGGCCCCAACCTAATCTGTGACAAGATCATATTTTTATCCTCTATTCAGGGCCTTAGTCACCTTATTGGGATGCTCATTGGCTCATTAAAGGGGAATTTAACATCATTACTTCACTACTAGAAACGAAAGGAGGAATTCGAATATTAGACCAGGAATCCCAACAATTTATTTCCACTATTCAATAGATGGATTGGATGGACCTTGAAACCACCAACAACCTGCATACCTAGAATAATAAGAGAGGTGGAAAATCACAGATTGCATCTAGATGATACCACTTCCTAGCCTTAACTTCACTCATGCTTTCACGAATTCCTCTCTTAGCCAAAATTCTTCCTTATCACAGCTTGCATCATTGGCATATTGAGCATGACACATACATTGTAGGAAGCCCACCATAATGACCCTTTCAGTTTGAACATTTTTGGGTTGAACAACGTAGATTTCTGGACAAGGTCAAAACTTGGTGGGAATAATCATCTCCATACTCTCCTTAACCTATGTTCAGGTTTCAATGAAAATTCAAATATCTCAAAGGTTTCATAAAGAAATAGAACAAAGAAGAATTTGGAAATATATTCAAAGAAAAATAGGAGTTGGAAACACAAATGCAACGCATCCAACACTCTATAATCTAGGAAGGATGAACATAACAGTTAGTGTGGGAAAAAGACCATATACAAGAAAAACTAACATCCCACAATAGGCAGGAGGAAGTCCTTTGGAAAAAAAATCCAGAACCTAATGGATAAAAGAAGGGGAGAAAAACACCAAGCTCTTCCACATATTAATGATTCAAGGAAGGCATCAAAACAAAATATCATCCATTAAGGCAAACTAAGGAAATACTATAACATAACATGCTGATATTGAGAAGGAGATCATTAACTTCTACAAGGACCTTCTCACTGAACCCACCAGGGACAAAATGCAGGCCATCAATAAAATCATCTAACACATTCCCATCCTTATCTCCCTAAAGTAAAATGACTTCCTCCTCAAACCATTCCCTCTTGAAAAAGTAGAAAGAGATGTAATGGATATGCCCAAGGACAATGCCCCTGGCCTAGATGGTTTCACAATTGATTTTTTCCAAACCTGTTGGCACATACTCAAACTGGATGTTTGGGTCCTTGTGGAGGACTCCCACAAATTTTCCAATGTCCTCCCCACCATGAATGCCACTTTCCTCACCATCATACCCAAAGAGGATCGATCCGATGACCCCAACAAACTTTGACCCATATCCCTCTATAGCATGGTCTACAAAATCATAACTAAATCCATATCCAACCACATAAAATCGCTCCTACCCTCCCTTATATCTAGTGAGAAAATTGGATACGTTGAGGGACACCAAATACTTGATGGCATAATTCTTGCTCATGAATTCATCCACTCACTCAACGTTACCAAAACCCTGGCATGCTTATCAAGCTTGACATGTCCAAATCTTTTGACAAACTCAACTAGCAATACATCCAACATATCCTCATATCTTTTCACTTCTCTCCCACATGGGTTAAATGGATCCTCTCCTTGACACTCTCCACTTTCTTTTCCATCCTCATCAATGGATCACCCTTTGCTACCTTCTCATCTTCGAGAGGAATTCAACAAGGTGATCCTCTTTCTCCTTTCATATTTATCTTCATGGGTGAAGGTCTTGAGCACACTATCAAAGTCGTTGTTGTAGACAACAAGATAAAAGGGCTTTATTACATGGTATGACCTTCCCATCTCCCACCAATTTTTTTTCGATGAAACAATGATCATGAGAACACTTTCAATATGAGAAGACAAAACTATCAACCAAGTCCTCTCAGACTTTATGGAGGCCTCGGGTACTTTTATTAATCAAGCCAAATCATTTTTTTTTCTTTAACACTCCTCTCGCTATGCAAAACCATATCACTAGAATACTTGGATTCCAAATGAGCTCCCTTTCTTCTAAATATCTCGGAGTCCCACTGGTGAATAAAGCCATGTGTAACTCCTCTTGGGAAGACCTTCTCACAAGAATGGATCGCAAGTTAACCAGTTTTACATTCACATGCCTCAACTCCCCCAGTAGTTTGATCCTCCTAAAACCTATTCTCCAAGCAATGCCACTTTATCTCTTTTTAGCTCTGGCAGCACCCAAGAAGATCCTCAAGGATTTCCAAAATATCTAGTGCTCCTTCTTATGGGGAAGAGCTTCAAAAGAATTGAAATGGGCACTTGTAGTCTAGGATAAGCTCTGCCTCCCCAATCACTCTAGACGACTTGGTCTCAGAGATCCTAAAATCCTCAGCAATGCCTTGGGAGCCAAGACATGATGGTGATGGCTCAAAAACAAATAATCCTTATGGTGCAAATTATGGCATAAAAAATATTTCCCAAACACAATTCATCAAAACCTTGTCCTCCTTAAAGGCCAATGCCCAGGATCAACAATTTGGAACTTGGCATGGGCTAGCAAAAAACTCATCGCACAACATAGCTTTTGGGAAATAAGGTAGGGACAACAAGGTCTATTTTGGGATGACACTTGGCAGCAAAACCCACCCTTCGACAATAAACCAAAATTACAACATCGCCATATCAATATGCTCAACCAAGGAAAAATCATTGTTCACGAGTATTGGCTACCCAAACAGGCATAAAACCAATGGGGTCATGGCTCCCTAAAGAGAAATGAAACCCCCTATCTCCCAACCTCAACTGGGACAATCTCTGGCAAGAACTCAACAACAGGAAAATACAAATTAAAAGTGGAGAAGAGACCCTAAGATGGGGTTACCAACCCTCAGGAGCTTTCACTCTCAAAGAGGCCTACAAGCTTGCCTCTCAAGAGAGTGATCAATAACAACAAAACATATGGGAGAAAATTTGGGGACTAAATCTCTTGCCTAAAATATCCTTATTCCTCTAGTGTCTATCTCAACGGAAGATCCTCACTTGGGACAACCTCACCAAAAGGGGATTCGCAAGACCCAGGATCTGCCATCTCTGTCAAAAAGAGGGGGAACATATCAAGCACCTTCTCAATAATTTCCCCATCTCTATTACTCTCTGGAACCTCGAAGCCCTGATCTTCCACACCTCGAACCGAAATAGAGGTAGTGTGAATGAAACTATCACTGGCTGGAAGGAAAATTCCTTCTCGAACCCAATCATCAACCGAGACTAGCAGCTCCTCCCAAGCTTCCTACTACAGGAATGATGGAAATAATGAAATAGGTGCATCTTCAACAACCAACAGACTAGAATTGAAACCACATGGAAAACTATCAATCTCCATATGAAAGAAACCACTCTTTTAACACCCTTGGAAGAAAAAGACTAGCCTAGCAACATCCAATGAACTAACATCCTCAAGGACTTGGGCATCACTAATATTGAAAGGAATCTCACTCCTTCCAAACCCACTTCCTCTATGTCCATCCCTGACTCTTGGACCACCCCCCTCGGCTATCTCAAACTAAATTTTGATGGAACCTCCAAAGGCAATCTGGGCCCTGCTGGCATTGGGAGAGCCATCCACGATGAATAAGGTAATCTTTTATGGTTGTTTTCTGATTCCATCCCTGACTCTTGGACCACCCCCCTCGGCTATCTCAAACTAAACTTTGATGGAACCTCCAAAGGCAATCTAGGCCCTGCTGGCATTGGGAGAGCCATCGTCGATGAATAAGGTAATTTTTTATGGTTGTTTTCTGATTTCATAGGTCAAGACACTAATAATGCAACTCAAATCCAAGCTCTAGAACAAGGCCTCTCCATAGCGTTCAAGGAAAACTTTCACAAACTTAGTGTGAAAGGGGACTCTCAAATTGTAATTCACATGCTCAGAAAAATCCAAAATGGATCCTCCATAGCCAAAATCTCCAAAAGTTGGTGCTTGGAAAACAACTTCGAGCACATCCATCTTCTAATATCCCAAATCAAAATCATCATTCCTACTCACATCAAACAATCAACCAACAAGTAGTCGATCGAGTTGCTAATGCAGGAGATCTTCTGGAAATCCATCAACCAATATGGATATGGGATACCCTATCCACCACCCCTCTCTCGATGGATTGTAAATCTCTGGCCCAGTACAATCTCTCCTAGGAGACTACATATTACTCGGATCGGGTCGTAGGGAGGTACAAGATGACACATGGCAGCTCACGTCATCCATCCCCACTTCGCTGCATTGCGAGCCTCCACAGCGATCCTCTATAATCCAGTCTGTGCCATGAAGATCTAATATCATCTGGATTTAGTCATAGTAATGGTGTCGTGCGACACCATTACTCCCCCGCCATTTCTCTTTTGGACATTTTACCACTTTATGCAGCATTATAAACTCCCCTCCTATCTCTGGTCTTGTCTGTCTCTAATCTTGTCTCCCCCCCTAACTCTGGTCTTGTCTCAGCCTGCTACCTCCGGCTCCATATGTCTCTAGTCTTTTCTCACCATGCTACCTCCGGCTCCGTCTATCTCTGGTCTTGTCTCACCCTAATACTACCTTCCGCCACCCAACCCACCTCTGCGCTTGGTCTGGTACTTTGTCGTTTCCTCCCTCGTCCCGTGATTCCTGTGTGTAATATTAATCTTCCGATGTCGCGTGGTGGCCAGTGCCAGCGTGCCCACAACCCTAGGGGTGGTGCGGTGAATCGCGATATGCGGTTTGTTGCTGCTCAAGCGACAGAGACATACGAAATGAACACTCTGCCAGAAGTCCAGGTCGAATTAGACCCAGTAAAAGTCGACGCTTGTGTTCTTTAACATTTTTATTGATGATGAGGAAGTAGATGCTGAAATCGGCTCCTGGCTTCCGAACCCAGGCACCTACAGAGCCTGAGTCAACCTTTACACCAAGACTGTTGACATTTATTGGATTATTAAAACCCTTATGGGGAAAGTTCTTGTAGAACGAATAGGAGATACTCCAGCTCGATGAGATGCAATAGTAGCTGTGCAGCAAGGATAGGAAGATAGACAAGCAGGCTCACCAGAACGCCGACATTGCTGAACCAAGCGAGGAGTACCCGCGTGCAATGGAGCCTCATACAAAGGCTTTCTCTGGACCGCTTCTCTGATTTCCTATGCTTTTCTGTATTTTTTTTTTCTTTTACAGCTATGGAGGAAGGGAGGCCTCTGCCCCACCTATGAATAACTTTCAGAATTATCATAGATATCATTATAAATATAGGTCTGATAGTTCTAAATATAGTTTAGTATGCAAACAATGTCCCCTGTTGTTTTTTGTTCTCTCAAACGGCCATGGAAAACATAAGCTGTTATTCTGTGACTGGCCTAGTTTCCCAAGTGGTCTGTTTGTTCTCTCAAACTGCCATGGAAAACATAAACTGTTATTCTGTGACTGGTCTAGTTTCACTTCTGTTATTCTTTAACTGGTCTAGTTTCCCAAGTGGCAGACCAGCCACAACTTTTCTATAGTTTTTTCAATTTTCAGTAATAGAAGACTTCATAAATGGATAGATTAAAAAAAGAATAATCATAATAATAATAATAATAAAAAAAAAAAAAAAAAAAAAATGGATAGATTAAAAAAAGAATAACTACACACACACATTAAAAAAAAAAAAAATTGAAACAAGGAAAAAAACTCGTAACAATTTTTATAAAATAAAAAATCACAATAAAAATGTAAATTTAGATTTTTGAAAATAGATCATAATTCCAGATAAATAAAAATATGATTTTCTATATTCTCTAATTTTATAACCAAAGAGAAATTTGGTACGAAGATGAGACAACTCTGAGAAAGCATTTTCAAAGGAAAATTGATATTTATGCTTCAGGATTGATGTAGACTTTGTCATGGTAAGAAAAATACATTTATCACATAAACAAAAATATGATTTTATGGATTCTCTAATTTTATAATCAAAGAGAAATTTGGTACGAAGATTAGACAATTCGAAAGCATTTTCAAAAGAAAAATTGATATTTATGCTTCATGATTGATGGAGATTTTGTCATGGTAAAAAAAAACTTTTGTTAGATTGTAAGTATTTGAATATTAGTTTTTTTTAGACTTGGTGGTAGATTTTTATGATAAAAGGTTTTTAATATATACAAAATCCAAGTTTTTTACCATTGAATATAATTAGATAGAATATAAAATTTGATACACCAATAAGCAATTGAAATACCATTTTAAAAGAAAATCATTTTTTTTTACATGGGAATTGATAGAGATTTTCATGTGGTGAGAAAAGTGTTTGTGAGGTTGTAGGTGTTTGGTATTAGTGTTTGAGACTTGATGACTAGGGTATATGGTTAATTTATTATATATTTTATTTTTCAAGGCTAAGGTCAAGGGATGTTGACATTTTCTAAATTTATTTCAATTTTTTTTATTGGATGTTTGTGTATTACACTGGGTGCAATGGTTAGTGATGTAGGTTTGATGTTACAAAATGGGTGGGTATTGCCTTAGTTTTGGATTGGAAAATTGTAAGTAGTAATCACACCTCTCTTATTAACCTTAATGGTTAATTTGAATCTTAATGGTTAATTTGTTGTTGATTTTTTAATTTGTTTGTGTGATTCTGATGTAGATGCGAGGAGGATGATATAAGTTTAGTAAATTTATAGAAACCCATATAGTTTGAGTTCTCATGTCAGAAAGGATGACTTATGCTGTTGATTGGAAGATATACATAATAGATGGGGTTGTTATAGAGTTGTTGGAGTGGACAATAAATTATGTTTTTACAGAAGACTGAGGCATCAACCAGATAAACTATTATAGGAACATCATACCAAGGCCTTAGAAATCTTGGTGCCAATTTGGGGAATTGGAAAATATTTAACGTATACAACAAAATTATGGTGGGATACCATCATATAGTGGAAAACTTATACCAAACCCAATTATAGTTTCCAGAGGAGGGTCTATGTAGGTCAACTCCTTTGGAGATATAAGAAAAGGTGATATGGATGTTGCATCTCAGGACCCACATCACCAAACCAATGGAAGACAACTCTACTTGATGAATCCAAAATACCCAAATGAGTATCTCGAGGGAACTCCTACTGCAAGAGAAAACATGACAAAAATTCTCCATAAGAATATTTTGGAACTGGTTCATTTTCCTACTCATATTCCAATTATAATTTTAGAAACTAGCCCATCACTTAGAGAGCCTAGTCATGGTACTAGAAGTGATCTCCCAAGTAATAAGAACATGCAACATATCCAACTTGTGTTTTCTCAGTTTGAAAATATAGTGAATAGGGATACCAGATATAGTGTATCTCAATCATGGAATGGGGAGTTGTTTATTGAGAATAAGGTGGATGAAATATTTAGGAGTGAATATAGTTCTAAAGGACAAGAAACATTTGGAAATTCACACACTTCCTTACCTAATTATTGGTTGTGCGCAACATCCATTTGCTCAGGTAACAAACACATAAATCATTAGATGAAGAAAGGTTATGCATCTAGTGTATCCTGTAACAACCCTAGTTAAATAATTAATTGTCATAGTTAATTATTTGTTTAAAGTATATTAAGTTTAATTAATTAATTAATTATTTGTCCTGAATTATTAATTGTTTAATGTATATTAATTAATTAATTAATTGTCCTAATTTAATAACTGTTTAATGTATATTAGTTAATTAATTAACTGATTAAATATTTGGTTAATGAATTTGAGTTTAATAAATTTTAATTTATTACATGAAAACTTTGCGTATCGAATGAGGGAACCATTTAAGAGAAAGGGGATAAGGTGGTTGGCATTGAATGGAGGGATAAGGTGGGTGAGTCTTAATGAAAGGGAGAAGGCGGTGAATGAGAGAGGGTGAAAGGAGGATAAGAGTAGGAAAAAACATTCGAGAGGGGGGGGGGACTTTTTGGGACTTTTGGAGGAGCATTATTTTTCATATTGGGAGACTGTATTGGGGCATTTTGGGGAGATTGGAAGACTGTATTATTGGTTTTGGTTGGAGAAGCTTGTTGTAGGACTGTTACAAGGGGGCACCTATTGCTGGGAGTTTTGGGCTTGGGGTCCAGGAATCCTTACGGAATCCTGGAGCTAGGGAGCCGGAGAGGCTTTGTTCCTAGCTGGCTGGGAGGTTAGACGGTTTTGGGCAGAGCATCAGGTAGAGTTGGAGGACAACAGTAGAATCAGTTAGAGGTATGTATTTTCATTATTCTGTTGTGTTATGACATTTATTATGATCTGCTCATAAATATTAATATGCTGAATATGTAGTGGATTATTATGATGAATAATGAATGGTTTAAGGTTAGGTTAACATTTCTCTATTTTAATTTATGATTTATAAGGCTATGTTGGAAGAGACCTTACACATGGTATCAAAGCTTTAGCTTGAAATCTGGGACCAAAGGCCCACCTACCCACCCATCCTCTTGACTCTAGACAAAAAGTTAAGCTGTGTGTCCTGTAAACAACCCTGAAACTCTCTAAAAACTCTAAAACTTGTTGACTTGTACAATGAAACCCATGAAAGGGGTTATGTAACAGAAATGGTTAGATACACATCAACACTCTGTATATAGAAAATATGAGGGAGTGTGTACCTAAATGTATACAAATCTGGGCCAAGCTCCAGCTCCACCTAACCTACAAGCCAAGCACACGATTTTTTTTTAGTATACATACATACATATATATAAACAATATGCCCATTGAAAGTAAAAATGGTATAATGTTATACATATTGAAAGTGACAAACAATAATATATATATATATATATATATAATTTTATTTTAAGGTCACAGCCAAGACAACACACCAAATTGGTGTATGAGACCCCCTTGTTTGTGGGACAAGGCCCCCCCTCCGCCCAACGATTTGACTGGTAAAGTCTACGAAGGTATACATACCCTACTTGGGTAAATGTAATGTTTTGGTCCAAGTAGTAGTTTAACTACGACACTTGCAAAGTCATGCAATGGTAATTTCTATTCAAAATAACTCATGGAAGAAGTTACATTTACACCTCTAGGATATCCATAGAACAATTTTAGAAAGCCTTACAAGACATTTAGATAAAAACTACAAGTAAAAAGGATGGAGCTCTTGAGGTCCAGGGATAATCTAAGAATTCAAATAAGTTTAGCAACAAAAAGAACAACAGAATTCAGGAAAAGAATTCATGGGGTCCAAGGATAATGCAATAGGAATTCAAAGGAAAGTAAACAAAATTATTCCAAGAAGATGAAAAATAATGGAAACCACATATTTAACAACAAATAAAACACAGAACAACAATTTCCAAGCCCAAGCAACAAACACAATGCCCACGAGTCTGCACCCTTATGCTCAACTCATCTTTGAACATCATATAAGTAACCAAGCCCAAGCACCGAAGGTATTTGAGCATCACATAAGAAACCAAGCCACAGTAACCGAAGCCACTCTCGCCATAGCTGTAGCAGTGAAGTAACCCAAGCACCGAATGCCAAGAGAAGAACCCACAATGGAGAAAAGTGGGGTTCCATTTTGAAATCCCACCATCGCCAAGCGCTAAGACCATGAGACCATCCTTTTCACACAACTCATTTGAGAGAAAGCACCCACACAAGGCGTTGCGAGGAGAGCCCATGGATCATAATTGTGCACTACGCGTCTCAAACCACACAACTGAGTAAAAAAAGGGGGGGGCATGAAGGCCTAGCTCCCACTCCATGCGACCTGCAAACAAAACACTCAAAGCCCAACATTAGCACCAAGCCCATGAGGACTTACCTCACTTAACACAAAATAATAAAAACCCAAGACCAAGTAGGTCGAAGATCAAAGAAATAGCAGACCAAAGGGCAAGCTCGTAGTTCCCGAGCTAGCGCGCAACAACCATACAAAATATTAACCATACACAAAGGCCAACACCAAACCCACCAGACCTTGCCTTAACTCGTTAACCATACAACACACAAGCTAACACACCAAAGCCCAATGGCCAAGACCACACGCCAAGCCACGAAAGAGGAGCCTGGAAGAAAACAAACAGAAGCCGCCTTTGATGGGAATATTCATAACAAACACAAATAGCCTCAAAACAACCCTACAAAAAGTCGCTTTCCAAGCAAATGACAGGGTTGTTTACACAGACAAGACTGGGAAAATGAAATACAAATCCAAGGCGGAAAATGAAATACAAATCCAGGGTGGAAAATGAAATACAAATCCAAGGCTTATCAGACACACCACCAAACAGATAAGCCACCAAACCCACAACCCAGCGCACCAAGCCATGCACTATGTGCACCAACTCAGCGTGAGAACCACGAAGGTGGTGTAGAGGGAACGACCATGGCAGCCGACCGTGTAGCCAGGGACCTCGCAAAAAACAAAAAGAAAGAGGGGGGAAATAAGGGTTAGGGTTTAGATAAGGAAGGCGATGGAGGAAGCGAGGGCAGGCACGTGGACTTCATGTGTGCCCGCACCTTCTTTTTTTTAATTATTTTGATTTTTTTTATATTATTTTTATTTTGATTTTTTTTATTTTGATTTTATTTTGATTATTTGATTATTGTAAATTATATATATATATATATATATATATATATATATATATTCAAAATTCTTTTATTTATTAAATTTAGATTGTAAATGCTTATTTAGTTTAAAATTCTAATTATTTAATGAAATCCAAAAAAAAACAACTTAATGAGTTTTTTTTTTTAGTTTAAACAGGGTTTAAGCTTTAATTGAGTTTAAGCCTTAAGTTAATAATAAAATTTAGTTAATCTTTAATTATATATTTAAATTTTTCTTAAAACAAAATTAAAGTAGTTTATTAGTGACTAATAAAATATAATGGTTAATTAACTAAGTAAACATTTAGTGTTAATGATAAATTATGTTAAAACATGACATTAGGATACAAATTTTTTTGATTAAATTTATGTTGGAGCGGACGAGTTTTGAACCGGCAACCTATCCACTGAGTATAGAGATTTCACCAAAGATTGTATACCACTATGCCATGATAGTAATGATAGGTTAAATATGTTTATTAAGGCGAGGGAGACAATAGTTTCCTTAAGCGAAGACATCAAGCTTAGAGGCTTTCAACCTTGACCTAGCCACTTCCCCTAAAGAGAGTAACGTTTGTTTACAGACAAAAAAAAAAAAAACTTACGCCTAACCCTATTTTCAAGTTTAAGTTGCGCAAATGAGAATTTCCTTAGACTCTCCCTGACAAATTCTTGGTTGATGCAGATTCAATTACAGGATGGTTAGGACTCGAGGAAATCGAGGAAGAGAGGTATCGACGTAGAGACTGCCAACACTGCCACCACCATCGCCTAAATTAGCTCTCATTCTATGCTCTTTGGAGGCCATAAATGAGACTTTAAAGGGGCGTCAACCAGCAGGGATCGAAGTGGAACCCCCACCATCTAGAGTGGGTAATCTTGAAGCGTCGAGGGATTCAGGGGGAAGGCCTCCACCCAAAGACATCACTAGAGAATTGCAGAAGATCAAACTTCCAGAGTTTGTCAGGGGTCGTGCCAGTGAACGTGCAGAGGCATGGTTGGAAGGCATGATAAGGTGTTTCACCTTAAGAGACTATGCGTCCACTTCAAAGGAGAAGATAACGATTTTTCAGTTGAGAGACAGTTCCTTGAACTGGTGGGGAAACCTGGAGAGGCAATTGCACCTTACCCCAGACACTGTCTCTTGGGAACCTTTTGAGGAAAGGTTCCGAAGGAAATATCTACCAACTTACTATGAGGAACAATAGGTGGGAGCATTTCATTCTCTAGTATAGGGAAACATGACCATAGAAGAATACGAGATCAGGTGTATGGAATTGGTTAAATATGTTTCATACATGGATAATGATCAACGATAGGCAAAACGCTTTTTCTATGGGTTAAACCCTAAGATAAGGGCCATGGTGCGGATGTGGAAACTGTCTTCGGTAGCAGAAGCAATAGAAAATGCATGTTATGCTGAGGAACACATGAACTTAAATGGAGGTATGAGGTCGACCTTTCCGCATCGTTCTCGATTCATGGGGAAGGCCCCTAGGACATTTTCTAGGGGAGGGAGCTCAAGGCCATCTCCATATTGTAGTAGAGTTGCACCAAGGATAGCCACCACAGGTATTTCAATGGTAGTGAGTGCAACATCCCGTTCATCAAGAACAATGCAGGAAGGTCCACGACCATATTAGGGAGTAGCTAGTAGGGGCAGGGGTTCCAGGGGAAGGAGCTCATTTCAGAGACCGTCACAGAGCAGTGTGCAAGTTCCATCTCGCATTATGTGTTGGGGGTGTGGAGGACCCCATTACCAACATGACTGCCCAGAGTTACAATTAGGATTTGTGCATAGAGAAGGAAAGGCCCCGATGGGAAGAGCAAGTGGCAGCCACCGTATTTACGCAACGGTTAATAATCGCCAGGCAAAACATCAATCCATGGTGGTGGAGTCATCAGGTACGCTAAATCATATCAATGTAAAAATTTATTTGATTCTGGTGCTACAAATAGTTTCATTTCACCATCTGCATTAGAAAAGAGTGGGTTGGCAGCCTACGAGCACGATGACTTTAAACAAGTCGAGATGGCTTTGGGGGAAAAACAAGCGGTAGGACCAAGCGTTGACAATTGTCTAGTAGACCTAGGAGTGTGTACCACCAGGTTGAAGGTATACGTCACTGCTCTCGGGATGTATGACCTAATCATTGGAATGGATTGGTTAGAAGCACATCGAGCTATGGTAGACTGTTTCGCAAAAAGGGTGCTTTGTGTTGATGATGAAGTAAGGCCAGTAGAGATCCACGGTGTACGAAGAAAGGTGTCTCTATGATTTATCTCAACTATGAAGGTTAAGTGGTGCATGAGGCAAGGGTGTCGACTTTATGTAGTGGAAGCAGTGAGTGAAAGGAAAGTACCCTGCTTGGATTAGTACCTAGTATTGTCAGAGTTTAAAGATGTTTTTCCAAACGAGTTACCAGGGTTACCTCCTGAGAGGGAGCTTGATTTCACTATTGAGATAAAACCTGGTGTAGAACCAATTTCCAAGAATTTGTATAGGATGACAGCGCCAGAACTTTGTGAGTTGCAGATGTAGTTAAAAGAGCTACTCGACTTAGGGCTAATAAGGCCTAGTGTCTCACCTTGGGGTGCACCAGTAATTTTTGTGAAGAAGAAGGATGGTTCCTTACAACTGTGTATAGATTACAGGGACTTGAACCGTGCTACAGTGAAAAATAGTTACCCAATGCCATGAATAGATGACCTCTTTGATCAGATGAAAGGAGCAACAATATTCTCAAAAATTGATTTGCGATCAGGGTATCACCAGTTAAGGATTAAGGAAGGCAATATTCCTAAAACTGCCTTTCAAACTCAGTTTGGGCATTACGAGTTCATTGTAGTACCTTTCGGATTGACCATTTCACCAAAAATATTCATGAGCCTCATGAACGGTATATTCCGGAAGTACTTAGACTTCTTTTTTCAAGTCTTTTTAGATGATATCCTCATCTATTCCAAGAACGAAAGAGAACATGAGGAACACTTGCGAGTGGTGTTGTCTTGCCTTAGAGAGAAAAAATTGTATGGGAAGTTGTCAAAGTGTTCCTTCTTCCAGAAAGAAATCCACTATTTAGGTCATATCATTTCCGGTGAAGGAATCTCTCTAGACCCAGAAAAGGTAAAGGCCATTATGGAGTGGCCAGTGCCGAAAAATGCTCATGAGGTAAGAATTTTCATGGGGCTAGCAGGTTATTATCAGAGATTTTTGGAAGGGTTATCTAAAATAGTGAAATCCATCACGACTTTGCAGCGCAAGGGGGTCAGGTATGAATGGACAGAAGAATGTGATAGTGTATTCATCGAGCTTAAAAGGTTACTAACTAGTGCTACAGTTCTATGAGTGCCGAATATGGAAAGAGACTTCACGGTCTGCACAGATTCCTTGAAGAAAGGCTTGGGGGCTGTGCTAATGCAGGATGGAGGAGTGATAGCTTATGCAACAAGGAAGTTGAAGAAACATGAGGAACTTTACGCTACTCATGATTTAGAGTTGGCAGCAGTAATTCTAGTTATGAAACTTTGGAGGCACTATCTAGTAGGGAGAAACTTTGAGCTCAAAACAGACCATCAAAGTTTAAAACATCTCTTCATTCAAAGGGATCTGAATGCCAGGAAAAGGCGATGGAGTGAGTTTTTGAGTGGGTACAATTTTGGTATTTCATATATGAAGGGAAAATATAATGTGGTCGTAGATTCCTTGAGTAGGAGGCCACGTGTCTTCTCCTTGGTACCCTTAAAAGTCAATCTGAGGGAATGTGTGTTGGCGCAACTCCTTGGAGATAGTTGGTATTTAAAGGTTACCTCAAACCTCCAGAATGGGAGGCAGTTAGATCCAAAGTATGAAGGATATAGTTTGGAAGTAGACGGACTATGGAGATATCTAGGAAGGATGTACATCCCCGAAAGTGGGGATATTCGAAGCATCATACTAAAGGAAGCCCATAGAGCACTTTATTGTGCACATCCGGGTGTGAAGAAAATGTATGTAGACATGAGGAAGATTTTATTCTGGGTAGGCATGAAGCGCGATGTAGTCCATTTCGTCACCAAGTGCCTAGAATGTCAACAAGTGAAAGATGACCACCATCACCTGGTAGGTCTCCTACAACCACATGTTGTTCCTATGTCCAAGTGGGAAGTCATTTCCATGGATTTTTTTGTGGGGTTGCCACTCACATCTCATAGACATAATGCCGTTCTTGTGATAGTTGATAAGTTAACCAAGAGTGCTCATTTTATTCTGGTTAGAGACACTTATGATGTCACTGATGTGGCACACATGTTTATAAGTGAGGTCATCCGTTTGCACAGGATACCTAAGAAGATCATTTCATATAGGGACTCTAGTTTCACTTCTAGGTTTTGGAAAAGTTTGCAATCAGCGTTGGGGACTTAGTTGAATTTAAGCGCATCTTATCATCTTGAAACAGATGGGAAAACTGAGAGAGTAAATCAAGTCGTGGAAGAAATTCTTAGGATGTATTTCATGGATAATCAAACCCATTGGGAGAAGTGCCTAAGTTCACCTACAATAATAGTTTTCATAGCTCCATCAAAATTCCACCCTACAAAGCTCTGTATGGAAGGCCATGCAGGACACCATTGAGTTGGGAAAGATTAGAAGACTGAGTAATAGTTGGGCCAGAATTGATTCAAGAGATGGAGGAGCAGGTGATTCAAATTAGGCATAGACTAAAGGAAGCACAGGATAGATAGAAAAGTTATTCGGATGCACATAGGACTGATCGAAGTTATAAAGTGGGAGATTAGGTTTTCATTCGTATCAGGCCTAATAAGAGTACCATTTGGTTAAGGAAGGGGACAAAGTTTTCACCTCAATTTATAGGACCATTCAAAATACAAGAGAAAATTAGACCCGTTTCCTATCGTCTCGTACTGCCACCCCATTTGCATAAAACTCATAATATTTTTCATGTATCTGTTCTATGCCATTATGTTGCTGATGAATCACATAAACTAAATTGGAAGGAATTGTAGGTATTGGACATGAGAACCCTCATGGTAGAACCATTACGCATATTGGACTGTAGAGTCTGACATCTCAGGAACCGTATGGTAGGCCAAGTTAAGGTCTAGTGGGACAAGTATAGTCCAGGATATGCTACTTGGGAAGATGTTGAGACGTTGCGACAAGATTTTCCCTCACTTTTTTTACCACCTAGAGAATATGTTCTCGAAGGTTGGGTGTATGTAACACCACCTTTTGAATTAGACAAACAGGATTAACTGAGGCCTAAACACCTTTATTTTCTATTCACAATGAAACTATTAAATGATACACTTGAACTTTTAAGACGTATGAACCTTTATGAATGTTTAAATGTTATTTGAATAATGTTGGATATGATGCGATATATTGTGAGAATGTAAATTTTATGAATATTTAAATGTTATTGAGGATGATGGATATGATGTGATCTACTATGTGAATGTAAATTCTATGAATGTTTAAGTGTTATTGATGATGAAGGATATCATGCGATATACTGTGTGAATGTGAATCTTATGAAGATTTAAATGTTATTTGAATGATGTTGGATATGATGCAATCTATTATGTAAATGATAATTCTATGAATGAGTGTCGTTAATTGAATTATGAGATATTATGAGATCTATTTCTAACTTGAAAACTTTGATGTTAAAGTTGTTGGTATGCGAGTACCAAATTGAAATTATGGTTGTATGCAATTACATGATGATAATGCATAGATATGTATGAGTTTGTGTTATAGACTAATCTGTAGGTTATTGGGCTATGAAATAGCCAAGGGATAATGGTGATGAAAGTGGATGTCATGACCACCGACCAAGAAACAATATGGTATGAATCTTTGGATGTGAAATTATATTGGTTTGGATACATTGCTAAGATATGTGGACCAATGCAGGATTTCAGGAGGTGAAACTGCCCAAAACTGAATAAACGATGACAAAACTCCCAGCAACACGGTGCCACTATATATTCCTTTGTAGGGTGTGGACCCTAGTCCTGTTAGGAGGGGTGGAGGTATTTCCCACCGTGTATCCTCTAAAACCTAGAGTCATCGGAGGATGGTGTTAGCTCACGCTCCCCTAGACGTGTGATGATGACTATCATTTGCTTGTTGGGGAAGCTTGGTCAAGATAGTGACACTTCCGCTTACGAGTTCTATTTGGAGTTAGATCAATATAGTTGACACTCCAAAATAGTCCAACAGAGGAAGGATAGGAATGGACGATGAAAGTAAGTTAGGGAGGAAGGATGAGTAGACATGGTTGAGAGTGTATGGAGATTTTCCTTATGGTGGAATTTATTGTTTTTCCTTCTGAAAAGAAAATGTGTATATATGAATATTCATAATTACTTAACTAAACTACAATTGTCTAAATAACATTGTTGAGCTAGATAATTGTAATTAAAGGATTTCACAAACATTTGATTAGGTTATTGTCTTTTATAAAATGAATAGTCTTGTTGAATGGATTGGATGCATACTAAAATTACTATAGAGGTGATAGTTATTGTTATTAGTACATGCACGAGACTTGTATGTACTAGCTACACATGCATTTCTTGCACATGTACACTAGTATGTATGAGTTTTCTTGACTTACTTACTGGTAACGTTGTTTATGGGATATGAATGTGAGAACCATGTGTCATTTCCCTTGTATCATAAAATACTTTAAATAATTAAATAAGGGTGGGTGTATGTAACAACCCTAGTTAAATAATTAATTGTCATAGTTAATTATTTGTTTAAAGTATATTAAGTTTAATTAATTAATTGTCCTGAATTATTAATTGTTTAATGTATATTAATTAATTAATTGTCCTGATTTAATAATTGTTTAATGTATATTAGTTAATTAATTAATTATCTGATTAAATATTTGGTTAATGAATTTGAGTTTAATAAATGTTAATTTATTAAATGAAAAATTAATGTATCGAATGAGGGAACCATTTAAGAGAAAGGGGATAAGGTGGTTGGCATTGAATGGAGGGATAAGGTGGGTGAGTCTTAATGAAAGGGAGAAGGTAGTGAATGAGAGAGGGGGAAAGGAGGATAAGAGGAGGAAAAAACATTCGAGAGGGGGGGAGGGTTGGAACTTTTGGAGGAGCATTATTTTTCATATTGGGAGACTGTATTGGAGCATTTTGGGGAGATTGGAAGACTGTATTACTGGTTTTGGCTAGAGAAGCTTGTTGTAGGATTGTTACAAGGGGGCACCTATTGCTGAGAGTTTTGGGCTCAGGGGCCAGGAATCCTTACAGAATCTTGGAGCTAGGGAGCCGAAGAGGCTCTATTCCTAGCTGGTTGGGAGGTTAGACGGTTTTGGGCAAAGCATCAGGCAGAGTTGGAGGACAACAGTAGCATCAGTTAGAGGTATGCATTTTCATTATTCTGTTGTGTTATGAAATTTATTATGATCTGCTCATAAATATTAATATGTTGAATATGTAGTGGATTATTATGATGAATAATGAATGGCTTAAGGTTAGGTTAACATTTCTCTATTTTAATTTATGATTTATAAGGCTCTGTTGGAAGAGACCTTACATATCCTATGTTGGTGTTGGGTATGTGTTATATTCTTTGCACGAATAGGTATATCATATGCTATGTTGCGTCAGGCGCATAGGGGGGTTGCAAGGGGCAACGTGCCCGAGAATATTTTTTTCCCTCAGGAAACATGTTGCATTTTTGCTTCCTTTTTTTGTGTCGCCTCAATTTTCTTGTCAATTGTGGGGTGTTTTTTCGACACATGGATTTTGCCGATGGTTTTCTATTTCCGGTTAAGGAATTAGGGTTGTTGACTAATCCAGGTCATTGGGTTAGGGTTTTGGATGTTGTTTTCTCCTATATGTATATTGTATTGTAAACAATGTATCACTATGAATGAATATAGAATATGTTGGTTTTCCCGGTTTTGGTTTCCAGGGGAAAAATCTCTATGTAATGTGTGTATTTTCCATTGTATATTTTCTGTTCTTTTATTGAAAATCTATTTGTAGTAAAATATTGTACAAGGTTAAAATCTACATTTGGTATCAGAGCTTTGTTGGCTTTAGGGGATGCCTTTGTGGTCAAGGGTTTGGCTCAGGACTGTGATAAGCCTTGTTAAAGTGGGAGATCTATGGTATTGATTTTTCAGGTGAAAAGAAATGGCGAGCAGTTCAAAAATGGAGATTGAGAAGTTTAATGGGAAACATTTTGAGATGTGGCATCTCAATATGGAAGATCTAGTAGTGGACATAAATCATTGGATCGCGATGGATCCAGGTACTACACCTACATGAACTTTAGTAGGTGACTGGAAAAAGTTGGATTGGAAGGCGAAGAGCATGATCCAACTGTGTCTCTTAGATTCGGTATTACTGAATGTGTTAATGGAAGCTACAACCAAATATTTATAGGATAAGTTGGGGAAGTTGTATCGGTCTAAGTCCATAGTAAATAAAATTTCCTAAGAAAGAAGTTGTATAACTTGAGGATGAGAGATGGATACTCAGTGGCAGATCATTTGAACACCTTCAATACTATGGTAAGTCATTTAGTATTTGTTGACATTAAAATTTCAAATGAAGAGAAATGTATCAATTTATTGTGCTCTTTGCTGGACTCGTGGGATAGTATAGTTGTAGTCATAGGTAGTAATACAATTTCCTTGAATTTTGATGAAGTGGTCTCATCCTTGTTGTCGAAGGAGATGAGATGGAACAACATGGAAGGGCAGAGCACAAATGGATTATTTGCAAGAGGACGCTCCTGGGAAAGAAATAGATCTAAGTACTCAAGTGGGAGAACTTAGTCTAAGGGTAGATATAAATCTCCCAGAAAGTTTGTAAAGGTATGTTGGAGATGTGGAAAAGAAGGGCACTACAAGAACCAATGTAGATCCAAAATTGAGAAAAAGAAGGGATCTGAAGAAGCTCCTTCTACAGAAGAAAATACCTCCAAGGAAGAATGAGGGGATGTGTACTTGGCTTCTTCAAGCACACATGTAGATCATGAGGCATGGTTGGTTGATTCAGGTGGATCCTTTCATATGAATCCCCACAGGAAGTGGTTTTGTGAATATCAAAGGTATGATGGAGGTAATGTTTTCCTAGGTGATGACTCGATAACCATAATAATAGGATGAGGAAAAGTCAATTTGAGGCTCATAGATGGAAGGATTAAAACACTACTTGGTGTTCTGCACATCCTAGGTTTGGCCATAAATTTTATTTATGTAAGAAAAATGGGTGATGTAGGGGTAAAAACAATATTTGAAAAGGAAACCTGTAGGATGGTTCAAGGAGAAATGGTGTTGTTGAAGGCAGTTCAGTTTGGAACTTTGTATAAGATGAAAGGAAGAACTATTAGTGATGGGTGTAATAGTTCCATTGTTCCTGGTATTAGAGTTGAAGAAGAAAGAAATACTATATTCTCTAAAGAAAAGGTTATGTTGTGGCATCAAAGACTGGGGCATATCAGAGAGAAGGGTCTTTGACTACTACATGGTAAAGGTATGGTTGAAGGTATGTTTAATTGCTTTTTGAATTTTGATTTCTGTGAACATTATGTATATGGGAAGAAGAATCGAGTAATATTCTCCTCTAGTGCAATGAGGGTAGAAGGAATTTTACAACTAGTTCATAGTGATGTGTTTGGAACTATGTCAATTCCATCATTGGGAAAATCTGTGTACTATGTCTCATTTATAGATGAATTCTTGAGGAATACTTGGATATATTTCCTCAGGAAGAAATCTGAAGTCTTTGACAGGTTTAAATATTTTAAGGCTCTTGTTGAGAATCAAATAGAGAAAATAATTAAGGTGTTGAGGACATATAATGGCAGAGAGTTCTGTGGGAATGAATTTGAATAATTATGTAAGAAGTGTGGTATAGAAAGGTAGAAGAATAATCCATATAAACCTCAACATAATGTAGTTTCAAAAGGGATGAACATGGTGTTGATGGAAAAAACAAGGTGCATGCTTAGTGGTGCTGGTTTAGGGAAATAATTCTAGGTAGAGGTAGTGGGTATTGCATGTTACATGGTCAACAGATCACCCTCATCAGTGTTGGATGACAAGACTCCACAAGAGGTATGGATTGGTAAGAAATATTCTCTCACACATCTCAAGGTATTTGGTTGTTAGGCCTATGTTCATGTTCCAAAGGAGAACAAGAGTAATCTATATAAGAAGTGTTGAAAAGTGTATCTTTATTGGGTATAAATATGGTCTCAAAGGTTATAAGCTTTGCAATCCATAAACTAAGAAGGTTGTGTATATACAAGATGAGGTATTTAGAGAAATGAAGGATTTTTTTAAACATGAAGTCCTACCAAGAAAGGAAGAACCATATAAAATAGAGTTTGATTTAAAGTATGATGAATCAGACTCTACAAAAGAACAAGAATAAGAAGAAGAAGATCCTCATACTCTAGTATTGAGGAGATTTCTTCGAGAAAGAAGGCTACCGGAAAGGTATACTCCATCTAATTTCTGTTCAAATTTTTCTTTGTCTATTACTTATGATGATCCTAGAACTGTCAGGGAGGCAGTGGATTCAGAGGATGGATAGATATGGAAAAAGGCCATGGATGAAGAAATGGAAGCCTTGGATAAGAACGAGGCTTGGGATATATTGGAGTTTCTGACTGGAATAAATCCCATTGGAAGAAAATGGTTATTTAAAAAGAAGTTGAATGCAGAAAGAAAAGTGGAGAAATACAAAGCTTGGTTACTAGAAAAGCGTTATTCCCAGGTTGAGGGAATTGATTTTGGTGATATTTTTTCTCTTGTTGCCAAGTTAATTTCTATAAGATTTATGTTATTTTTTGTTGCTACATTTGATTTTGAAGTAGAACAGATGGATGTGAAGACAACATTCCTATATGGGGATCTGGAAGACGAAATCTATATGAAGCAACCAGAAGGCTTTGTTGTGAAGGGAGAGAAGAAGTTGGTATGCAAGATGAAAAGGTTCCTATATGGTTTAAAACAATCACCAAGGATGTGGAATAAAAAAATTGATACTTATATGTTGGGACTTGGCTTCACAAGAAGCAAAGAGGATCATTATGTGTATTTTAAATTAATCAATGATCATTTGATTTATTTAGTCTTGTATGTGGATGATATGTTGTTGATAGGAAGCAACAAGGAGATTATCTAGGATGTGAAAACTCAATTGTCCTCTAAATTTGACATGAAATATCTCGGTGCTTCAAATTTCATTTTGGGCATGTAAATTAAAAGAGTGTTGTTGGGGAAAAACACCCTACGAACTAGCAAATAGAGTTCAGACTTTGCATGCAGATATGACCGAATAAAAAATTGCTTTCTACCTTCATCCCTAGATTTAAATCCCATTTTCTTAGTAAATGCATGGAAAGATCAACCTACCTCGTTCTCGACGTTTGATTTCGATCCTCCATTGTGCTTGATTACTTGTTCGCAATCCTCCTTCCAAAGATGACCTACATCCAAGACAAACAACAACTATGCATGCATACTACTTATATACTAACGGGTTAGAAATCCAAACATATACTGATCAAACTATAAACAGTTCATGAATTGGGACGGGAAAAACATTCTCTTTATTACTTAAAATGAGTCAACTTACAAAAGTTGAGACCGACCACTGCTCCTTGAACCTGTTCCTGGGCTCCTCTTCTTCTATCCTTCAACTGCTTTGCTTTGAATCTCCTTTGGCGCAAGGAAAGGCTAAAGGGTTGGGACAATGGGAATACATAAATGGGCAGAGTTTCTTTGCTATATTTTCCCCCCTTCCAAATGGGACCCCTACCCCTTCTTTTATAGGCTAGAAGGAGCTAGGTATTTGGATGAACCCTCGGCCATGCATGGCCGAAAGTTTCAGTTAACTCACCCATAGCTTTTTGTTCCGTTGGCAACTTTCCTTTTTTCATGCTTTTGTCTGTCCACGCAGACTGTTTTGGGTTAGCTAGCATGTACACGCGTGCAGTAATGGATTAGGGCGTGTGGGCCTTTATTCAAGAGGATTTTCAAAGAGTTGTTTAGTAGTTTTTTGGAAAAGAAGGGATATGAGTTGGCCTGATGCTAGGTAAGCATGTGTGGTGCAATTTAGGGTTATAACAGATTCCCCCTAATGTATGAGGTCAGAAGAGCATATGATGGCCGAAATACATTACCAATATTTACTAATGTGCCGAACGATTGAGCCCAAGGATTAGGAACCGGGAGGTGTCGTCTGCAAAATAAAAAATGTCTCACCGAGGCGGGCATACCCATGCTCGGGATAAAATAGAACCATGGCTACCAATCAAATACATTGTAGATCCATGTCAAATAACTATAAAGAGTAGCCGCGAACAATACACAGCGGAGCTACATCTCGAAATCAGAAAGATATACATATAGAGTATCCATCTTCCAGAAGCTGATTCGACCTAATGGCTAGAGATGAGATCTTTAGAGCTCGAGAAACAACTTAAAAATATTCAAAACTCGGGTAGGAGTGTAATATGAGTGTACGACTGCACTACCCAGAGATCTTCGACGGCTCGTTGGTCATGGACTTGATAATCTTGATGATCAGACTGAAGGCTTCAGTGATTTCGAACAAGGACTTGATTAGATGTTTCAGGATGGTCGGGCATAAAGACAAGAGACATATTGCAGAGGGGCCGACTCAAGCTTGGTGATAAACTTCCCTTGGATAATAGCATGACAAATGATGAGACTCAGGCAGCATGTATGTTAATCATAAGTCTACGAAGCATTAAGTGACTCAAACTCTCCATATGTTTGGAAGGATAACCAAACGGTGGAGGACACAACTCTATATAGTGAGAAAAAGCTTCATAAGGTCATACTACATCCCATAGTCTGATGAACAAACATATAGATGTGCTTTATCCAAGGGCGACTCATTATGCTGTCAATAAAGAAAATACTTTTCCCTTCCTCTTTTTGGGGTATATTTGATATTTTTTGTTCTTTTCAATATTTGTGGAATATTACGTTACAATGGAGGACTGAGTGTTGCAAACATACAATTTCAAGGCACAAGGATAAGACTAATGTTCTAATAGAAAGACACTCGGGAAAAATCCTCCAGTGGCCAAAGGTGTTTAGACACAGAAGCAAACTGTCACAAGGCTGGTGTATAGGGTATGCAAACGCGGTTAACAAAACACACAATGGTAACGTCCTTCGATGTAAGTTTAACGAGCCCAAAGAAGGTAAGCTCGGTGGTTTTTCATATTTAGAGAGTCTGAAAAAACATAAAAGGAGACTCCATTGGGATATCTTTTTTGAAGATAGTCTAGCCGGTTCGAAAAAGGGTAAACTAGCACCAATTAGACGTCGATTCAAATCCATTTTAATGAGTGTGACAAGGACAAGATCACTTGGTTATTTTTTCATTTTTAAGGAGTCTAAAAAAAGATTAACTATGGACTCCGTCAGGAATATTCTTCTGGACCAATTTAACGAGGGTGAAAGAATAAGGTCACTCGACGATCTTTTCAATTTTAGGGAGTCTGAAAAGAGCTTAACTATGGACTCCATGGGGGTTTCTTTTTCGTAAGTTTAGTCCCTCAGGCGCGAAAAAGGGATACAATTATACCTGAGAGTACTCTTCTAAAGAACGAAAGTTCCATAGAGTATACCTTTGTTCGTACAGTTGACCATCTGGATCGAAAAAGAGGTAAACTACCACCGAACAGACGTGACTTCAAATTTTAGTTTAACGAGCGTGAAAGGCCACAAGATCAATCGATAATCTTTTCATGTTTAGAGGGTCTGAAAAGGGATTAAAAGGAGACCTGTTTAAGGAACATTCTTCTGGACCAATTGAACGAGTGTGAAGAAACAAGGTCACTTGGCAATCTTTTCATCTTTAAGGAGTCTGAAAAGGGCTTATAGAAGACTCCATAATGGTTACTTTTCTCAGTTAATCTGGACGAGATCGAAAAGTGTAAATGCAGTCTCACTGGATGTTTCTTTCGGATCTCAAAGCGAGCTTGAAAAACAACAAAGTTAGCTCATGATAGACTCTTTGTGGGTCGATGCCTGGCATCCCCTTGGGGGAGCTGTATGGTCCGATGAAAACATTGTCTATGATGCTAGGGGTTCTAGAGATACTCATAGGTATCGTTTCAGCAATGGTTTCCATATTACCCTCAGCATAGATCTTGTGTGTAGCTAAGGGATTTGTATGAGAAGACCTATCTCCAGTCATAGTCACGGTGATTTCTCCTGCTTCGATTCGGCTTAACTCTGGGAGGAAATATGATCTTTGATGAAGATCTTCCCAAGGTTTGTCTGGACTAGTCATTGCTTTGATTACTGCTTCATTAGAGGGCAAGACTAAGTCTAACGAATCGGTATTAGCAAGAGAACCATGAGCCCAAATAGGCTCTAGAAGTGGATCTAACTCTTGTGTAGGAGTTGGATTAGTGTTAGCTGGAGCTTGCTGGACTAAAGAGTACGCTACTTCAGTGGCAGAAAAGGGCATGGACATACCCGGGTGCCCTGCCTCATCCATCATGGTTGATGGGTAAGGAAGTATCCACGGATCATCGAAGTAAGTCGTGCGGAATGAAAAAACTTGAAAAATCTCAACCTTATGGTGATTGGATATAAACTTGATATCGCCTTGAGGGGGCAGGTAATTGAAGGTCCCCATCAAATATGGGCACAAACCAACCCCTATGTTTACGACACCGGGTTGAGGATTATCAATCATTGGGACCGTGGATGCCCCCAATGCAGGGTTAGGTCTGGAGAAAGACAATTGATCAATGGTCACTATCTGAACCTCATGTGGAAACGATAAGACCCAGAAAACTATAAAAACCACAGCTTTCATGGCATAAGCCCAACTCCTTCCTAAAAAGAGGTTATAGTCGAGGGGAGCATCGACTACCTCTACTTCGACACACATGGTCTTCCCTCCTAACTGCACGGGGAAAGAAGGAATGATACCATGTGGTCGGAACGAACGACTGTCGAAAGCGGTGAGGAGAGTAGGTGACGGAGACAAAACGGGCTGGCCAATGGCCTTCCAACATGCCAACGACATAACTCATGTCGAGGCTCTCTCATCGACCAACGTGTAGAAGATATTCCGAGTAAAAATTTTCGTGGGATAAGCCACTACTATCTGAAACACTACGTGGTAAGGCAGACGAGGTTTTAAGTCGGTTGTATCTAACATGATGGTACCCGAATTACAAGTCTCAGTAAAGCCCAAAGAGTTTAACAAGGATTTCCTCTGAGTAGGGCAGCTTTGGAGGACCTCCAAAGCAGACATCGCACAAGGGGTTTGTGATAAATCTTCCACCACAGAGTAGTTATGGGCGGCCCTTGCATTTGGGTTATGAGAAGAATTTTTAAATGCACCTTTTGGAATGCGTGTCATTGTTTCTCCCAATGTATTCTCAATCTGTAGAGGAAGAGATGGGAGGTTAGCTTCTTTACCCTTCTCAGAAGCGCTTGGTTTACTATAATCGTGTGCTCTAGTCGATATGAAAGCATCACCCCTAACCATATAAATGTTCATGGATGAGGGGTTGTTCAGAGGCAGGTAGGTTTCTTGGTTGCCCCCCTCCGTGCTTGCAGAGGCTTGAGTTAGATTTTGCCCATGTTGAAATGGGTTCGTCAACACCGCCTGCTATTGCTGCGTGACAAATTTTTGGGCCTCTGAAAGTCAAGGACATAGATGGGTCGTGTGTTCTTCCGCGCACAATTTGCAAGGATACCTCGCCTTCCGTTTTTCAGTGTTGTCCCCGCCAGCATTATCGTTGGGTTTTTTATCCCCCTTACCCTTCTTTCATTGTTTTTTCTTTCCTTTAGTCTGTTGGGTGGCCTTTGGGTTAGTCGACTGCATAGTGTGTACTTCCGACGTTTTGATAGGGAGAGCAGCCAAAGAAATAGTTTGGCTGGCCACTATGTGTTGTATGGATAACTGCTGCAATTTCTTTGTCAATTGCTCAGTGGGTTTGGTTTGTGTTGAATTGACAATACCATCGTCATGTGGTCTAGCTCTCTATCTAGTTTTATCTAATATTGAACATGGCACATCTGGCAAGAAGTTGTATAATAAACCGGACTGAGAATATATGAGATCAAACTGTTGAGCCCTCATGATGGTGTCTTCTTCAGAGAAAACGCCTGACATCGCAACGTCTTTGGATAACTGTGGGACCAAATACTTAAGGAACCACTCAAGTAGGAATGTTGGTGGAATTGGTACCTTGATTAAACTCTTTTGGCATCTCCATTCTCGGATGTGATCAAAGATATGGTCCGCTGTTGTCTGTTCGAAATTAGCGAGCAGCTCTGTTCCAACATCGTATCTCACGGGTAACTGGAAATGGTTAAGGAAAACCATCGCAGTTCACCAAAATAATATTATCTTGAGCGATCAAGCTCAATGTACCATTTCACGACACTCCCAATGAGAGTACGTTGAAGCAATCGCAACTGTACGAAGTCATCTTTCAATGAGTTAGATGAGCACCAAAGATGGAAGGTAGTCACATGATCTCTTGGATCTTCATTAGGCTTGGCTTCGAACTTTGGAATGTCCGAAGGAAACTTCGTCGGCATATGAGGCCTACACAGATCGTGACAAATAGGGTCATTCAACAACCTTGTCAAATCTGGCAAGTGTAAAGTCACCAGGAATGGTAGTTTGGGTTGTTGCTGATAACCGGGGAAAAAGGGACCTGGAGTTTGACTGGCACCAGGTTGCCAGGAGAAGTTTGGCTGCTGGCCCAGATTCTGGTAAAAGCCATGGCCCTGGCCAGCGTAAGGATTTTTCATATGTGGAGACATCATCGGCTGATTTCCTAAATAGGACATAGACTGTTGGGCATGCATTGTATTCGAAGGACTTTGGGAAGGATTACCCCATGCCGGTCCCTTGGGGATAGGCATAATAGTTTGTCCGGGGTTCCATTGATTGTGGAAATAATTACCCTAGATCGACATTCCGGAGGAGGAAACAGATCCTTGCCCTGAATTCCAAGGTCCTACTAGGTTTGCCCCTTGTGTAGGAATAGTACCTTGCATAGGAGTAGATTGTCCAAAAATGGGGTTGCCCCCAGTCGGGAAATTGGCTGACGAGAAGGTGTTGTTACCAAACGTTTTGTTCCAAGAAAATGGTGTCGAACCTACCGACATACTATGCGAAGGTGGTCCTTGACTCCCTTCTCCAAATAAACTATTGTGTGTAGGTTGCTCGGTGGATTGTTGATGCAAGCCACCGAGTGAAGGGGATGAAGGAGGGATATGACCTCCTCCGTAAGGAAAAGCGTTAAAAGGGACAAGAGTTCCCCCCATGTGACCTTGCAGAGGAATGCTAGAGCTCCCTACCCCTAGACCCAAAGTCTGTAAAGTGGAGTAGGAAAGTACAGGACTTGTACCCAAATTAGGCATCCTGTATGAGAACGAAGGGCTTGTCGAACTAGGTGTGAAAGGGGTTGTGGCCGCCACCAAAGACAGGTTCGAACCACTATGCGAAGTAGTTGCGGTCGAGCCCATGGTGACTCGGACCATCGACGGTGGGTTAGGAGATGAAATCTCTCCTGTGGTGACAACCGTGGTGGGAATTGAAGAATTCCCAGAAGGAGTAACAACATTTGTTTCCATTGCTGTGTGCGACACTGTTTGGTGCTCGTAAAATTGAATTGGTACAATGAGAGGTGCTGAGAAATCAGTGGTTGGGTTTTCAACTGAGCCAAGAGCAGTTGCTTCAAGGTCCAAAATGGTTGATTCCTCTAGGGGTTGTTTGGGTACAATAGTTTGTAACCCGGTTGCTTCAAAAGACCCTTGTTGGTCTATCTTTTGCCTTAATGGTGGCGGGGGTGGCTCCAGTGTAACCGAAAGCAGGCCAAGAATCCTTCATGACCAATGGAGCTTGGGATCCTCCACTGTGTGATTAGATCCAAGACACTCTAAGGTAGTCTAAACGCTCAAAAGTAACACACACTAAAAAAAAAAGTCCCTAGAAGATAAGAAAAGCAACCACTAAATTAATTGGAAGAACAGTTACAACAACCAACAATAGAGAAACATACTGGTGCAAGTGAAACTCGAACATGGAAGCACCCTCCTGGTATACTTTGCAAAGAGTGGCCCGATGTCTATCCTAGGTATCATGGTATACCCCCGCAGTCACCTATGTATGTCCCTAAAAATATTGGCAACTAGGTTGCCAACGCACGAACAATCACCAGACAGGTACAGTCGAAAGTCGGGTAGACCACAATGAGGAGGGTATCGAGCCCGAAACCTATCAAGGGTATCGAGAGAAATTTTTTTGGAAGACAACTGAGGACCTCAAACGGATTCGAGACCCACGAAGCCCCATGACAAATGCAAACGACGGAATCCCAAAACAAGCCCTCTATATGTGTTATCCACTACAATTGGTCCATCTTTGGAGGGGTTATCTCCGCTACCTTTCCACACGCGACCTCATGTTTATCCCCTGTGTTAGAGGGGGGTCCCGGGTAACTTTCATGAAACTGGGCTTAGACACTCTCTATATCAGACTCCAATGTTTGATTTTAAATGGCCTTGAAGAGTTTCCTCTCCAACCTAATCCAAGGCCCTAGTCCTGAACTAGTTTGTGAACCCTACAAACTTAAAAGTATAGTAGATTTTAAATTTAGCATTACTTTTATAGCTTTGTCTTAATTCAAGGGGTATGAGGGTGAAACTGATGATGTGTAAAAGACGAAATCAAAAAATGAATAAAAAAGATGGAAACAAAACTTTTACTAAATGAAAAATTTTGACAACTTTTCAAAAAATATTTTTTAATTTTTCTAAGATTTTGGACAACAAACTCAAAGGAATTTCACTCAACTACGAGCTACTTATGATCTAAGTGAACAGTAAAAACTTATGAAATAAAAGACTTTTCCCTGGCCTAATAATGCAGAAACACACTGTTCAACCAAACAAGAAAATGAAAAGATTTTTTATTTATTTTAAATGCTAGTAAAGAAAGAAAGGAAAAATACTGACAAGCAAAAACCAAGAAAAACAATTCTGGCCTAATCGCAGATCGCAAAGAATGAAATTAAAAAATCACACAATAGAAATCGTAAAAAAAATGACTCTCACACTTGTCTAAAAACTGTAAATTTTTATTTTATTTTTCTGATAATGTTTTAAATCAGAAAAAACAAGCTAAGGGTAAGATTAATCCTAAGCTACCGACTGCTCACATAGAGATTCGAACACTTGAGATGAATAATTCTTATCAAGGGAAAGGATGACTGCCTTACCCTCAACAAAAATTATTATGTACAAGCACACAACTGTCACTTTAACAACACACGTGCGAACGCGCGCTGAATATAGACAGAGTGCATGTACACACGGGCTGACCTTGTACAGGCCGCGTGTATATCTAAACTCTGAGAAAAAATGGAAACAAACAGACCAAACCAAGAAGAGACCACTGATATTGATAACCAGGATCCCTTGAAGGCTTGGACACTCTTTCTAATAGAAAAACAAATAATGCAAGGAAAAAATAATAAGGAAAAAAACAATCTGAGATAGGACTGTTAGCAAACAAGACTTAGACAGAATTCCAGAAACCCCCCCCTGAGAATGTGTGATTCTGACAGGGAAGAGGATGACTGCCTCTGAGGTTCTCTTAACTCTACACATTACTGCTACCTCTACAGCTAGTGTTCACACGCAGGATGTAAGAGGATAGGGCGTGGGCACACGTGTGCAGACCTTGTGCAGGCCGCATGTACCTCTGTGGGTCCCGAAAAACACAGTCAAGAAAAATTCAGGGAAAGATGGTATGGAAAACTAGACTCCCTGCTAGCTCAGACCTTACAGAAATGAAAAGAAAAGACAGGCAAGAAAAACTAGTCTTTAAACTACCCAAAAACTAAATAAAATTCCAGGAACCCTAGAGAGTCTCCCCAGTATGGTGGCCAATTCTGTTGTTGGGGAAAAACACCCTACGGACTAGCAAATAGAGTTCATACTTTGCATGCAGATATGACCGAATAAAAAATTACTTTCTACCTTCATCCCTAGATTTAAATCCCCTTTTCTTAGTAAATGCATGGAAAGATCAACCTACCTCATTCTCGGCGTTTGATGTCGATCCTCCATTTTTCTTGATTACTTGTTCGCAATCCTCCTTCCAAAGTTGACCTGCATCCAAGACAAACAACAACTATGCATGCATACTACTTATATACTAATGGATTAGAAATCCAAACATATATTGATCAAACTATAAACAGTTCATGAATTGGGACGGGAAAAACATTCTCTTTATTACTTAAAATGAGTCAACTTACAAAAGTTGAGACCGACCACTGCTCCTTGAACGATCCTGGGATCCTCTTCTTCTGTCCTTCAACTGCTTTGATTTGAATCTCCTTTAGCACAAGGAAAGGCTAAAGGGTTGGGACAATGGGAATACGTAAATGGGCAAAGTTTCTTTGCTATATTTTTCCTCCTTCCAAATGGGACCCCTACCCCTTCTTTTATAGGATAGAAAGAGCTAGGTATTTGGATGAACCCTTGGCCATGCATGGCTAGGAGTTTCAGTTAACTCACCCATAGCTTTTTGTTCCGTCGGCAACTTTCCTTTTTTCATGCTTTTTTGCGTCCACACGGGTTGTTTTGGGTCAGCCAGCGTGTACACGCATGCAGTAAGGGATTAGGGCGCGTGGGCCTTTATTCAAGAGGATTTTCAAAAAGTTGTTCAACAGTGTTTTAGCAAAGAAGGGATATGAGTTGGCCTGATGCTAGGTAAGCATGTGTGGTGCAATTTAGGGTTATAACAAAGAGATCGTAAAAAGATGAAACTCTGGTTAAATCAGAGAAAACATGTCGAGACAATATTGTAGAGGTTTAATATGCAGGAATGTAAACCAATCAAGGTCCATAATCATGTTGGTGTAAAGTTATCTATGGATCAGTGCCCCAAGACATTGGAAGAGGAGGAGGACATGTCTTGCGTTCCATATGCAAGTGCAGTTGGAAGTTTGATGTATGAAATGGTTTGTACTAGACCATACATTGCACATGTAGTGGAATTTTTGAGCAGGTATATGTCAAAACCAAGGAAGGAGCATTGTAAAACAGTAAAATGGGTTTTCAGGTATTTTCATGGCACTGCTAGATATGGATTGTGCTACTAAGGAAGACCAAATGATTGGACATAGTGTTGGTCATACATGGATTTGTGGATGCAGATTGGGCTAGAGATCCAGATTGTAAGAGATCTACAAGTGAGTATGTGTTTAACTTGTTTGGGGGAGAAATCAGTTGGATGAGAAAAAGACAAGTTGTAGTGGCACTTTCAACTACAGAAGTTGAATACATGGTAGCCATTCATGCAAGTAAGGAAGCAGTATGGTTACAAAGATTGTGTTCAAGTATTGGGTTGGTACAAGCTGTAAGGATATATTTTGACAGTTAGAGTGCAATTTTTATGGCGAAGAACCCGACTTATCATTCAAAGACAAAGCATATTGATATTCAATATCACTTTGTGAGAGACATGGTTGAAGAAAAGAAAGTGTTGCTGATGAAGGTGGACACTTTGAAGAATGTTCCAGATTCATTAACAAAATATGTGAGCACTAAGAAGTTATCTTGGTGTAGAGGATACATCAACATTTTTCCCCTGGATTGTTGACTATGTAACCTTGTAACCCCATATATGCAAAGAAAACAACAAGTGGGAGAATGTTGGGTATGTGTTATATTCTTTGCATGACTAGGTCTAGTGTTTCCTATGTTGTGTCGAGCGTACAAAGGGGTTTGAGGGCGGGGAACTAGGAACCCCCTTCAGGGGTTTCAGGGGGGTGATATCCCCCCTGCACAGGGGTATGGAGGAAATTCCCCCGAGATTTTTTTTTTTTGCCTCAGGAAACATGTCACATTTTTGCCTCAATTTTCATGTCCATTGTTGGACGGTTTTTCGACACATGGTTTTTGTCAATGGTTTTCTATTTCCATTTAAGGAATTAGGGTTGTTGACTAATCCAGGTCATTGGGTTAGGTTTTGGATGACTCTTGATCCTATATGTATATTTTATTATAAACAATTTATCACTATGAATGAATATAGAATATGTTGGTTTTCCTGGTTTGGGTTTCCAGGGGAAAAATATCCGTGTAATGTGTGTATTTTTCATTGTATCTTTTATGTTCTTTTATTGAAAATCTATTTGCAGTAAAATGTTGTACAAGGTTAAAATCTATAGTTGGAAGGGAAGGTTATTCCTTGTCATGAATTATCCCAGATTCCCAAGTCCCACATCTTGACTCGTGATGAATCCAAAATAGAGTTGAAATGTCAACATTAGGATTCAAACTTCAATAATGGATACATAGTGTAGGGGAAGGGAACGTTATCTCCCATCAGAAGTTATCCCAGATTCCTAACTCCTGAGTCCTACATCCCGATTCGACACTCGACAGTGATATGTGGGCTCACAAAAACTATGGCCAAAGAGGTGCAACAAGTTATTTCATGACCTCTAATCCAATTTATCTTTTGGCAAGCAACAGTAGGAATAATAGGTTCAGAGAAAATATCTAATCCCGAAACATGACTTCGGAATCAAAGAGGTTCAATCCAAATATCGTTGTTGAACGATCCAAGTCCCAACTTGTGGTGAATCCAAAACAGATTTGAAACCTCATACTTGGGCTTCAACCTTCGGTAATCGATACATCATACAATATACATAGACTCCAATGTCTTGGTCCAAAGTAAATGGTGGTGGCCTGGTGGGTAGCTCTATGCAGGGAGATTTAATCCCCATTAAACACCACCCATGTGAAGGGCCACATTCATTTTATTGGTAAATGGTATAGAGATTCATAAATGAAATCAATCATAACTTTTTTTCCAACACATAACTAGAATACAAGTGATTTAATGATGTTTTATAAAATTTATAATTCATCATAAATCTATTCCATCCACTTGAATTCCCATTGCGGGAGACAATGATATAAAAAAATTGGTCATATTTGGATGTTAGAATTCCCTATGAAGGGTATTTTTCCTATCAAATTCCAACCCTGGTTGGAACCCATGGTTTATATATATGTTCTTCTACAAAAGTTATGATCACTTCCCCTCTCATAATTCCTTATCACTTTAGTATCTAACTTTTAGAGATTCATGGTTTTGACCAATGTCATACAAATTATTGAGCTCAACAACTTCCCCTAGTACACATACTTGAGGTCCCCAACTGAGTTTTCAATGTTTTGAGTTTCATCTTGGTTTTATGGTAAGAGAATATAAAGTATTCCTTATGATTGGAAAATATTATGTTATTCATGGATTTTCATAACTCGAATAATGCTCTTTGTTTGCATAAACTTCTGTGAAATTTTGAAAACAAAAAGGTCTTCTAGTGCAAAGAGACCCTCTTGTAAAACCTTCAATCTCATTGAGGCACCATGGAGAATTTTTTTTTCCAAGCCATTATTTTTGAGGTATTTCTCTCATCTTTGTAAAGTATAAAATATTTGGATGTTTTCTTAAGTTGTTGAAACCCTTGCATCTTTTCAAAAGGTTGACTCTAGAATTTTTCACAATCAGCCAAAGAGTCACATCTTCACAAGTTTTGCAATCAACTTGCAATCATCCAAATTATTATCCTCCATCCAACCCATGTTCATACCATTAATACCCTAAGATATATATTTTCAATCCTTGAGACATAGTGCACCTATTCAATAGTTCCACCTTGACAAGAAATTACAACAAATCTTAACTTTCCTTCCCAGGTTCTCTAGTTGCATCACATTTTTGTTCATCGATTAACTTTTGATATTTTTTCTAGGTTTGCACATTATGTTGAAAGATTAATATTTCTAGTTCTTGCAACCATTGTAAAGATTATTTAGGGATTATTGTTGGTTAATTTGCAAGGTTTTCACATTTGTCTTTTTTTAATTTCAAATTCATTATAAAATTTTGAGGTAAAAAATGAGTCTCAAAACAAAAAATGTGCTATAAACATCAACTTTAAAAGAACCAATAAGATTCAAGATGATTGTGTCAACCATAAGAGTAAATAGTTTTGGAGGGAAAGAAAACGACTATTTTTTAATCATATTTTTAACTTATCTCCTTATAGGTTACTCAAATTTCAAGTTCAGGAACTCATCGAATGTAGAATTAAATTTTGCATCTATTGAGTTCCTACACTTGAAATTTGAGTAAACGTACAAGGATATACATAGAAAATACAATAAAAAAAATAGTTTTGTTTCTTTCCATATGAAAATTGATAATTCCTATTTTATTATTTTAACTATTATTTAATTATTTTCCTTAAAAAACTCAAAAATACCTAAAAATTTCTCTAATGATTGAAACCATTTTACATTGATTCAAAAGCTTAATTTTGAGGGAAAAACTCGCAAGTAAGATTCAAAAGCTTAATTTTGGGAGAAAAACTCGCAAGCAAGTTTTTCCCCTTTCGCAAATTTGTGAATGGATCACATGATTTTCAAGTATTAACTTTAGGAGACTTGTGAGCGTTGCACATCATTGCACATCCCTTTGAGACATCATTCTTTATAAACCTTGCAATATGCACATACCATCCCAAAGGATCAAACTTTTGAAAATTTACCACTTTGTAGTTTTTGGAAAAGTTATCTTAAAAAAATCCATGAATATGTCGTATGTATTTTTCTAACAATGCTAATATCTGATTATTGATATAATGGATGATTTACAAGACAATGCCATGCCTCCTAAAAGGAAAACCAGGAAAAGGGAGAGTCATATTGAAATCATCCTATAAGTAGAGACATTGATAGAGCCTAAAACTAAAGAAGTCCTCAAATATTTCTATGGGAATGCACAATGCAACATTGGCCTAGATCATAAACCATAGAGGGGAGATATATATCATATGTTCAAGGATGAAACTTACCTAAAATTCCTTATACATCTAGGAGAAAAAGACCTTGACCATGAATCATTTCAAAACATTAGAAGATATTGCTTCCATAGGGTGTTAGCCAAGCCATCTTACATGCCTTGTGTATACATTTTCTCATGGATAATCATTTATAGAGAGGTGGAGAAACATCTGACAAACATGAGTTAATTTACCCATAAATAATAAGTATACCTACAATGAAATCAATTATAGGAGGCCATGTTCCCTTTTTAGGACTAAGATTAGGTTAGGTCTCATAGGAAAATGCATAATAGGTGGTCATTCTGGATTCGATTCTTTTTTATAGAAAAAAGATAGGTAATAAGGTAGAATCATATAAACTTAAATTTTTTAGATGATCATGAGTTGATTGTTACCATAAAAACTCCCATAATTAGGAAAATTAAATTAGACCCCATAGCCACAACTTTAGCAGGGGTTTCCTATGTTCAAGCAAGTGAATTCAATGTAATAAGGATGGTAAAGGAATTAGAGGAAAGCAATAAGAAAATAGAGCTTTGGAAAATCAAGTAATTTATTAAAAATCAAATGTGGTGGTGGCGTAGGCAATTTTGGGGAAAAGCGTTGTAATTAATTAAGTTAGTTAGAAAATGGACGAGAAAAGGAGCACGTGATGGAAAATAGGGAAACACAATGCTGAGGAAGCAGGAAAGTCAAAGGAAGGATAAAAGAGGTAGATCAAAGAAGAAAACAATTGTATTTTGGACTAGTCGTGCATAGGGTGTTAGAAATTGGACAAATCTAATCCACCTAGGGTTAATGGGTTAGGGTTTTAGTATTGTTGTAACAAGTTTTAAACCATTTTTGTAGTATAAATATGTGGTGTGATATTTGAGGAGATCTAGTTACTTTGACAAATACATGTGTGATGAGAATATCTTAGAGTCATTTTTGGAGAGAGAGAGAGAGAGAGAGAGAGAGATGCATTTTAATTTAGGGTAAGATCACAAGTTGTGGAGCTTGGTGCGATCTTGTTAGGCTCACCACACTTGTAATGTTTGCAGCACAATAAACTGATGAAGAATAATGAAAGAGAAAGAATGCCATATATTTGTGGATGTAGCCTAGGGGGGTGAACCACGACATCTGGGTCCTATAGTCACCCATAAGCCATCTTGGGTAAGACTTCATTGTGCACTCTATGCGCAGTGTTTCCTTCTGGTCTCTAGAAGGGCCGATGGTTTACAGGGTTTTGTTGGAAACCTAAAGTAGAACACAGGTCAACCATAACAATCCAACAAATGGTTATGTTTCTGACTAGAACCCAAAAGAATAGATTGGAAAGGACTTTTTTATAAGGGCAGTGAAGAGAATGCTATTAGAAGGGGATGTTCAAAACATGGAACCCAACCAAATAGTAGATCGAATGATCGTTGAAAACAAAAGAGATCGAGTTTATGCAGAAAGACAGTAGAAACTCCAAGTATACACCACACTAATATTTGGAAAGAGTGGGATATTGAGAATATTTTGCAGCTACAGAAAGTCAGTAATAAATTCACGCGCGTAGTGGATTTCTAGCTAGACAACATTATTGCAGGATTCATTGTTGAGTTTGCAGTTGATATTGCAAAATTATACACTACTGCAGAGCAGGAGTTTTTGAAGGGACCAAGAGGAAGGTATATTCAATCAATCTATATGTCGATCAAGATTTTACTGCATGATAAAGGAGTGATGACAATGGATTCAGACAACTAAATCACTTTGCGCACATGGGGAGACTGGGGGAAACACTAAGGTGTTGGATTACTGAGAGGGGGGGGTGAATCAGTAATAGAGAAATCTAATCATTTTTAACCATATAATGCAAGTGTTATATCAATGTAGCATTATCGTCCAATATTTTCAGAGTAAATAAACAATGAACAAATGAACAATCATACACATACACAGTACACCAATGTTTTTACGTGGAAACTCTAAGTAGGAGAAAACCACGTAATGTTTTTTCTTATATGTCTTGAAGAATTACATTCATTGGAAGCACCAACTTCCTTTGTTTTCCAGCTGCAAGTGGAAGGAGGCTCCAACCCTCTAGTTTCTCAGTCTACAACCTAAGGGAAGCTTCAACTCCCCAATTCTTTGGCTACAACCATAAGGCATCTACAACCCCCTATGTTCTCCAGCTACAAATGGAAGGTAGCTACAACCACCTGTCCTTGACCTATCCAACTTCCCTGATGTATAAGTAGAATGATGGAACCACTATCACACTATCACTGTGAGATATACTGCAGTAAACCTGTACCAATCAACCTGCACCAATAACCTGAACCATGCATAAACCATGCATCAACCTGTACCTCAACCTGTAATCAAACTATACCATAAAAAATCGCATCAACCATGCACCAACCTATGCCTCAACCTACAAACCTTCCTTAACTTTAACAACAAGAGACTAGCATTTTCATCAAACTTTACTTTAGTCTCACATGACTAGTTTTGGATTAGTCAACAACCCTAACTTGAAATAATCATAACTATGTACTTGTAATGAATACATATCTAAAAATAGTAAACAATGTTCTTCGGTGTGTTTTATGCAATTCCTCCAGGTGTCACTACTTGGAACCTTTCAGAAAAGGAGTTATAGCAAAAATGACACACCTTGTTGAATTTTGCCTTATTCTAGAGAGAGAACTTGTAGAGCGTTCCCTGCACAGAATATTTGTTGTATGTATCTGAAAATTTTACACAGAATACTACAGACTGTGATCTAATAAAAAAAAATGTTCTTACTGAATTTGGATCTGTTATGAATAATTTATGATTTTTTTATCTGAAACACTTGTTTTAGACTAGTTTCAGGACTAACCACAAACCCTATTTTCCACAGAGTGTAACTCCAACAATACAATGAACCACAAGCTTAAATTCGTACCAAGGCTACTTGGATATGTTTCCTCAATGGTCTCTCAATTTCACAGTATGAATCATTCTAGAAAAAACTTTATTGCGAAAATAGTGAGATGACCTATAAATAACATAGCTTAGAAAGCATCATCAAAAGAATTTATCCTCCCTTGAATTTCAGCCTTATTTACTTCACCTTCCCTATGAAATTCAGATTAGATATCCTTTGGTTACCTCAGTCACCTATAGATATTCAATATGCTCAAGTGTGTTTAAAATGAGAGAGTCTTCCCTCTTATTTATATTCTCCAAGTTGCTTCCTTAGAAGCATCTTCTAGGCCACTTTGTCCATATAGCCACTTTGTCCACATAGTCACCTATGTCCAACTTTGACCAATTTTCCACTTGCTCATGTAGCCAATAGCCACTTGACCACTTAACCCATTTTCCTCATTTTAGGGTTATCCTTCTTATAACTACTTTCCATAATTAGAAATTTCTATATTTACTTTATTATTTAAATAATCCTCCTTGACTTTGTCACTTCACTTTATTATTTAAATAATCCTCTTTGATTTTGTCACTTCACTTTATTATTTAAATAATCCTCTTTGAATTTGTCACTTCACTTTATTATTTAAATAATTTCTTCTTTGCAAGAACTTTGACTTCTTTGACCTTTTGGGGTTTCAATCCAATCATATGAGGGTCCTTCAACTTCGTAAGGCCATAACTCTCAGACCGTGAGGAGTTATGTGATGTTACACATACCACCGAAAATGGAATGAAATGTACTATCCATATAGAATAGTCTTACCTACAAATATATCAAAAATCATACCATTATACATCAAACAAACTTGGGTCCATTACCCAAGCCTTTGTGCTATCGGAATTTTCTACCATAATTTCTTCAAGGGTTGACATCAATGACAACCAACCCAATTAATCAACAATATCCCCCTTTGGCATTGATGGAAACACTCTGATGAAATACTGAAATCATATCACTCATGCTCCCCCTAGAACCATGCCTACATCTCTGTGACCAACGCTCCCCCTGGAACCATGCCTTTGTCCTCTGCATCTGATAAATCTCTCCCCCTTTTTCAACAAAGGCAAAGGTATATTTCCATTTAGGGATGCTCCCCCTAACTGACTCGTTTGATCTCCTAACCCGAATTTTCCTCTTTATGGTTCTTCCTCATGTACATCTAATACATATAAGATAAGAATTCAAAAGAATTCATTTTGGAGTAGAAATAACTCCGAGTCTCTGGCAAAGATACTCAAAGGCTTCTCGTGGAAGCGGTTTTGTAAGGATGGCTGCCACTTGTTCTTTTGTGCGCACATATTCAACTCTGATGTTCTTTTCTACAACTTATTCCCATAGAAAGTGATGCTTGATTGGAATGTGATTCGTCTTGGAGTGCATCACCGGGTTCTTTGAGATACGGATGGTGCTTGTATTATCACAATATATTGGAATGGTCTCATCATACTCAACACGTATATTTGTCAGAGTTTATTTCATCCATAGAACTTGTGTACAACATGATGATGCTGCAATATACTCTGCCTCGACTATAGATAAATATACTGATGATTTTTTCTTGCTTAGCCAAGATACTAAACACTCACCCAAGTAGAACGTTGCTCCATTGGTGCTTCGTCGATAATCAATGCAACCTGCCCAATCTGCATCTGTGTAGGAAATAAGTGATAGATTCTTCCCTTTTGGATACCATAATCCAAACTCTTATGTTCCTTTGAGATATCTGAAAATCCCCTTCACTGCTAATACATGTGATTCCTTTGGTGCTGCTTCAAATCGTGCCACATGTCCAACTTCTTACATTACATCTGGTCTAAATGTTGTCACATATAGTAGGCTACCAATCATTGACCTATGTTGCCTCTGATCTGTATACTTTGGCGTATCTTTGAGAAATAAAAATTCCTTGGTTTCTTTGACGTATCTGAAGACCTATAAAGAAGGATAGTTCTCCAAGTAATGACATTTTAAATTCATTATGCATGTCCTTTGCAAATTTCCGGCTTAATCTGTCATCGGTACTTCCAAAAATAATATCATCAACATAAACTTCAATTAATAAAATATTATCTTGAGTTACCTTGATGTAGAGGTTGTTGCCTGGACTTCCTTTTCCGAACCCTGCATATTGTAAATATTTATCTAGTCTAGAGTACCATGCTCTAAGATATTTTTTTAGACCATACAAGGTCTTCTTTAATTTACACACATAATATGCATTCTATGACAACTAAAATCCTTGTGGTTGTTCAATGTAGACTTCTTCTTCAAGTTCACCATTCAAAAAAAATGATTTTACGTCCATCTGATACAATTTAATATTTTTGGAGCATGCATAAGCTAAAAGCAATTGGATTGCTTCCATTCTGGCAACTGGGGCAAATGTCTCTTCAAAGTCTATTCCTTCAACCTATGCATATCCTTTACTTACCAATCTAGATTTGTTCCTTGTAACCTGCCCATCTTCATTCAATTTATTCCTATATACCCACTTTGTGTTGATCACATTCTTATCCTTTGGTCTTGGAACCAATTCCCAAGTGTCATTTTTCTCTATTTGATCTAATTCTTCATCCATGGCCTTATTCCAAAATTCATCCTTGTTGGCCTCTTCAAAACAAGTTGGTTCAATCGTAGATGGGAGTGTTAGGTGTGTTTGTTCTGGTGAATGGATTTTTCTTCTAGTCTCAACTCCTGCATTTTTGTTTCCAATAATATGATCTGAAGGATTATTCTTCTGTACTCGTCTTCTAGGTTTCTTTGGAGGCACTTGTTGAACTTTCTCTTCTTCTTCCGTCGGATCCTCTTCATCTTCCCCTTCTACTTATTTTTCATCTTTTTCTTCTTCTTCGTAAATATATTCCATTGATTCATTTTATTCTTCCTTTAATTCTTGTCTACTTGTTTCATCAATTGTTACATTGATGGTTTCCACAACTTTGTTCAATCTCAGGTTGTAACACTTGTATACTGTCCTTGTATTTGAGTAACCAACAAGTACTCCTTTGTCCACACGAGAGTCAAATTTTCCCATTCTACCATCCTCTCTTTTGATGTAGAATTTTCTTCCAAAAACTCCAAAGTGATTCACATTTTTTGGTCTTCCTTTCCATAGATCATAGGGAGTTTTGTCAGTTTTGTTTCTAAGCATTACTATGTTTTGAATGTGAACTGATGTATGCACTGCTTGTGTCCAAAAAATATCTATCAATTTGGAATCCATTATCATTGTTCGAGCCATTTCCTGTACTGTCTTGTTCTTTCTTTCAAGAACTCCATTCTGTTGAGGTGTCTTAGCAACATATAATTTCCTTTTTATTCCATGCTTGTTGCAGTAGTCCATAAATTCCTTTGAAGTGAACTCTCCTCCATTATCAGATCTCAAGCATTTGATTTTTGAATCCATTTGATTTTTAACCATTTCCTTGTAGACCTTGAAGTTTTCAAAAGCTTCTGACTTATTCCTGAGAAATAAAACTACAGTCATTCTTGTATAATCATCAATTAATAACATAAACTATTTCTCACCTTTTAAACCATTTGTTTTAGTTGGTACAACTAGATCAGTATGAACAATTTCTATTGGTCTTGTTGTTGAATATTCTTTTGATTTAAACCTATTATTTGTTTGTTTTTCTTGTTGCCAATGCTTGCATAAAGTGTTGGTTGGTTTCGTGATCTAGGGCATTTCTCTAACTACTTCCCTTTTGTTGACTTTGACAAGGTTATCAAAATGTATGTGACCCATTCTTCTGTGCCATATCCAACTTTCATCTTTCTTTCCTAGGAAACACTTTTCATTTCCAATTTCACTTAATACATATATGTTTCTTGAAGTTCTTGCAGCCGTTGCAATCAATTTTCATGAACCTTCTTTTCTTATCTCGCACTTTTGTGAATCGAAAGTAACTTTATGACCTTGGTCACACATTTGACTCACACTTAGAAGATTATGTTTCATATCTTCTACTAGTAGAACATTTTTTGCCTTGGTATTCTTGTTCCTAATTATAATTGTTCCTTTTCCAATGATTTTAGCTGAATCATCATTTTCGAAGGAGAGTGGTCCATCTCTTTCCTTTCTTAATGTAAGAAACCTGTCTCTACCACCTTTCATCTATTTTGAACATTCACTATCAACATACCAACCACGTTTATTCTTCTTAGCTTGTAGAGAGAGTGTGCATTCTTCATTGCTATACCGATTCTTCTTTCTTATCCATGTCTTTTTCTGAGGTTCTTGTCTATGACTGTTGTTTTTCTATTGTAGTTCTCTAGGAGGGACTGTCATTCTTCAATCTTTGTCCATGTGTCCAAAGTTGTTACATTTGTAGAATTCCACTTCAGTGCTCAAAGATTCAAACCTGTTGTAACTTCTTCTCTGTGTTTCACTAGGCCTTCTTGGATAACACTTTTGTGTATGAATTTCAAAGTTATTTATGTTCCTGTTGTTATCTTTGCAATTCACATCTTTATGTCCAAAATTATTACATGCATAACATAAACCAAAAAATATAGTTTGATACCTAGAATTTGAAGATCTTCTGAAAGGAGATATTCTTATGAATCCTTCTTCTTCCTGAGGACTATCTGTTTTTGTCGGTCGTTGATTCTAAAATCTAAATATTCTTGATGGAGGAGTGCCCCTGTAATTTTCTGTGTAGACCTTCCAATCCCCTTTGATTGTTTCTGCATAGATTTTTGGCTATGTTTCTTGTTCTGTTGTTTTGGATCTTGATCCATTTTATTTTTTATTGTATCCAAGTCCAGACTTGTCATGATGAGGGTTTTGACTGCTGATAATGTCATTCAAAACTTTTGAGCTATTCTGCATATTTTTATTTTGAAGATCCTTTGTTAATGTGACAATTTATGCTTCCAAATTTCCAATGATCCTGTCTCTCCCTTATAGATGTTCTTTGAGTGCTTCTTCAATTTGAACCTTCAAATTTGTGATCATCTGCTATAGTTCCTGAGTGTCTTGTTTCTTGTCTAGTTCTGCTTGTATTTTCTTGTTTTTATTCTTTTCTCTTCTGATAACTTCTATGGCACACAACAATTCTTCTTGGTAGTCAATTTCTGCCTCTTCATATTCTTCTTCAACCTCTTCATATTATTTTTTGGCCTCTTCATATTCTTCTTCGAAGTCTTCTTTATCAGAGTCTTCTACTACCATGAATATAACTCTTTCTGTTTCATTGTCATTGAATTCATCTTCATCTAATGATGAGATTTCTTCTTTGGTGCATAAGCTTTTCTTGAAAACTTTCTTTGTGGTTCTTTTGCCTTTATATGTTTGTTTTCTATTTGAGTAACCTTCATCATTTCTATTTTTATTATGAGGAAATTTGTAAGCAAAAAGACCAATACCATCACAATTAAAACAAATCAAAGGAAGCTTAACTCTATACCTGTTGTTGGTTTCCTTTTTCAATCTTATGACAAAGTTGGCCGCTTCTTCATCATCTTCTGAGACGTCACTATTGCTGCTATGTTCTTTTTCATTTTTTCTTTCCCTTTTGCTTTGATATTTTGGATGCTTTGAAGGCTTCTTTTTTTATATCTAGATTTTCCTGTTCAGTTCTCATTCATATGCTGTGAAAATTACATGTAGTTCATCCATGCTTATTGAGTTTAGATCTTCTCTTTCTTCTAGTGCTGATATCTTAGGGTCAAATTTCATAGGAAGAGATATTAGTACCTTTTGAACAATTACAGATTCTTTGATTTCTTCTCCCAATCCCAAGATTTCATTTACTGTTTCATTGATTCATAAAAAGTAAGCTGTAATATTCTCATCTTCCTTCATCTTTAGTTGTTCGAGCTGACCTCTCTAAGTTTGAAGCTTTGCTGCTTTGATTTTTGAATCTCCTTTATAAATATTTCGAAGTTTGTCCCAAATATATTTAGCTGATTTACAATGTGCAACTTTGGTGAATATCGATTCTCCAAGACCATTCAGAAGTGAATTTGTGTCTTTGGAATTATTATGACCAAGTTTCACTGCTTTGTCATTTGTCCGTGGAATTGTTGGTGTTGTATATCCATCTACAATTGATTTCCAAATTTCAAATCCCTATGCATGTATATACATCTTCATCCTTATGCTCCAAAATGCATACTTTTGTCCATCAAAATGTGGTATTCCATTTTTATACATGTTGTTGCTCTCCATGATCTACCTTTCAATGATTAGACTAATTTCTGAAGGAACATTCTCTGATACCAATTGTTGGATTACTGAGAGGGGGGGTGAATTAATAATAGACCAATCTAATCCTTTTAACCATATAATGAAAGTGTTATATCAATGTAGCATTATCGTTCAATATTTGCAGAGTAAATAAACAATGAACAAATGAACAATCATACACATACACAGTACACCAGTGTTTTTACGTGGAAACCCAAAGCGGAGGAAAACCACAGAATTATTTTTCTTATATTTATTGAAGAATTACATTCATTGGAAGCACCAACTTCCTTTTTTTTCCAGCTGCAACTAGAAATAGGCTCCAATCCCCTAGTTTCTCAAGCTACAACCTGAGGGAAGATCTAACTCTCCAAATCTCTTGCTACAACCCCCTATGTTCTTCAACTACAACCAGAAGGTGGCTACAACCACCTGTCCTTGCCTCATCCAACCGCCCTGACATATAAGTAGAATGATGGAACCACTGTCACACTATCACTGTGATATATATTGTTGTAAACCTGTACCAATCAACCTGCACCAACCAACCTATACCAATAACCCAAACCATGCATCAAACTGTAATCAAACTATACCATAAACAAGTGCATAAACCATGCACCAACCTATCCCTCAACCTACAAACCATCCTTAACTTTAACAACAAGAGACTAGCATTTTCATCAAACTTTACTTTAGTCTTACATGACTAGTTTTGGATTAGTCAACAACCATAAATTGAAATAATCATAACTATGTACCTTTAATGAATAAATATATGAAAATAGTACACAATGTTATTCAGTGTGTTTTATGAAATTCCTCAAGGTGTCACTACTTGGAACCTCTCAGAAAAGGAGTTATAGCAAAAATGTCATACCTTGTTGAATTCTAGCTTATTCTAGATAGAGAACTTGTAGAGCATGCCCCACACGGAATATTTGTTGTATGGATCTGAAAATTTTACACAGAGTACTAAAGATTGTAATATAACCAACACATTTGGTCTTACTGAATTTGGATCCATTATGAATAAGTTATGATGTTTTTACCCGAAACACATGTTTTAGACTAACTTCGGGACTAGCCACAAACCCTATTTTCCATGGAGTGTAACTCCAAAAATACAACAACCCACAAGTTGAAATTTGTACCACAACTACTTGGATATGTTTCCTGAATGGCCTCCCAATTTCACGGTCTGAATCATTCTAGAAAAATATTTATTGCGAAAATGGTGAGTTGACCTGTAAATAACATACCTTAGAAAACATCTTCAAAATAATTTATCCTCCCTTGAATTTCGGCCTTCTTTACTTCACCTCCCTCTGAAATTCGGCTTAGATATCCTTTGGTTACCTCAGTCACCTGTATATATTCAATATGATCAAGTGTGTTTAAAATGAGAGAGCCTTGCCTCTTATTTATACTCTCCAAGTAGTTTCCTTAGAAGCATCTTCTAGGCCACTTTGTCCACATAGCCACTTTGTCCACATAGTCACCTATGTCCAACTTTTCCCAATTTTCCAATTGTCCATGTATCCAATATCCACTTGACCACTTAACCCATTTTCCTCATTTTAGGGTTAACCTTCTTATAACCACTTTCCATAATTAGAAAGTTCTCTATTTACTTTATTATTTAAATAATCCTCCTTGACTTTGTCACTTCACTTTATTATTTAAATAATCCTCTTTGATTTTGTCACTTCACTTTATTATTTAAATAATCCTCTTTGACTTTGTCACTTCACTTTATTATTTAAATAATCTTCTTTGACTTTGTCACTTCACTTTATTATTTAAATAATTTCTTCTTTGAAAGCACTTTGACTTCTTTGACCTTTTGGGGTTTCAAGCCAATCATATGATGGTCCTTCAACTTCGTAAGGACATAACTCTCCAACCATGAGGAGTTATGTGATGTTCCACATACCACCGAAAATGGCATGACATGTAATATCCATCTAGAATAGTCTTACCTGAAAATATATCCAAACTCATACCATTATACATCAAACAAACTTGGGTCCATTACCCAAACCTTTGTGTTACCGAAATTCTCTATCGGAATTTATTCAAGGGTTGACATCAATGAAAACCAACCCAATTAATCAACATAAGGATGATCTAAGATATGGAGAAGGATCTGGATAGAGGTTAGAAGAAGGAAGAAATGGACCCCATTATTATGGATGAAGAACAGATCAAGGAAATAATGGACAGAGAAAGAATGATGTGCAACGTAAGACCCTACAGATATAATATCAATAGTAAAAAGAGAGCAATAGTCAAGCAAGAAGGCTTGGAAAGTGATGAGGAAGAGGTAGAGAATATCCATGCTATGGGGCAAATTGAGGAAATCATGTGCACCACATATGAGATAAAAACTAGAGGCTAAGGGTCGCACATGAAATAAGTCTCTCCATTCCACATTCAAATTAGTGTGGAACCCACAACCCCATGTGAAACCAAAAAAATTGAAGAGAAATAACCATTTATAAAACCGACAATTAGTAGTAGAAGGATTGTAGTAGGACAAGGGACCAATGGAAATTCAAGTGGAAGTACGAATTCAACTAGCAATAGTCAGTTATCTACACCGCGAGGAGGAAGTACAACAAATTTTACAATGGCAGGACAAGATCCAACCATTTGGTTACCAGATTTTCATGGAGAAGGGTTGAAGGACCCAAAGAAACACTTATTTATTTGTGAAAATATTTGTGCAACTAAACAAATCACAAATGAAGATACAAAAGTTGTTCAACTTGCAGTTACATTCAGAAACCGTGGATTGGACTGGTTTATGAGCCTCGTAGTAAACGTTCCACAAGGAGCACCTACAACCGTCACAAATGTGAAGCAAACACTAATCAATGAATTCCATTGACCAAATTTAGAAGATAAATATATGAATGAGATGATAGAAATCAAATAGAATCCACGTGATTCAGTTTGGGAAGTTAATCAGAAGTTCAAGAGACTGAAAGGTAAGTTTAAATATCCCATCACATATATGCAACATAGGAAACTATTCATTAATTCATTATTTCCAAATTTTAAATACCCATTGAGGCAACAAAAGCTTCGGACTCAGTGTGAGGCTCTGCAGGCATCCTTACAATTAGAAGAGAACTAATATAAACATACAGATCCAGTTGTAGAAGAGATGAGAGCATATCTTAATAATATGAAATTTCAGTTGAATCAGAACAAAGGCAAGGAAAAGAGGGAAGTTGTTTGGTGTACCTTATGAAGAACAAAAGGACATCACAAAAATGAGTGTCCAACATTTGCGCAATACTTGGGGGAAGGAATTCCAAATCCCTTACCCATAGGAGGACCATGGTGTGAAATATGTAGAACACATTCATATGATCCCTATCATTTTCCCATCATGCAAAATTACCAAAAAATGCCTAAGAGTACATTATTCAATTTCTGCAAGTATGTAGGACATGACGACAAGGATTGTCCAACTTTGGAAATGATGAAGGAAAGGACCTTAGATGCTTATAGGATGTAGGTTGAACCAATGATAGGTCCACCGGTGTAGCAATATAATAACGCACAACAATTTTCAATGCCACCTCAATATAACTAGGTACCATGGTATAATACATTGCGTGCAAACAATCAAAGCAACATAGGAGGATTCAGAGGAGGAGTTTGTGGAAGAGGAGGATTTGGAAGAGCTAGAGCACGAGTAACCTGTCACAATTGTCAGCAACCTGTAAATTTTGCAAGGTATTTTCCACTGCTACTAGTGGCATGCATGTACTATTGTGCAACAGATCAATATACAAAATATTTTCCTACACTTATGACAAGGATACAAGAAAAGAGGAATCAGAATAACTAAAATGTTCTATGGATTGTCGCAGAAACTAGATAAGATGTTGGGAAAAAGATCAATATAGTTACTCGAGGTGGAACCAAAACATGAGAATATGCCGCAAAGCAAAATCGAGACCAACATCAGTGGGTCAGAAACAATAAAACACCTCAACCACATTTTGACGCGTGCAAGGAAAATGATACATTCAAGCAGGCCAAATGGGAAATCTTGCAAGACAATATTGATTCTACTTAAAATGCACATCCAGGATATAATGGAATAGTATATGATATGCCTCATCTATTTGATGATACCAATAGAGATCAATATTCAGAACAAGTAAGTAATCTAATAAAATTTATCGTGTGTTTCTTGAAGTTATTGAATGATAAACATCCCTACAAGTATTACAAAGTTTGTTAGAAAAGTGCAATTATGGAGAAGAGATACAACTAGAACAAAACAAAGTCAATCATGTCCATAGGAAGACAAGAAAAAATAGGGAGTTTATACTGAATGAAAATATTGGAGACTTTAACATGGGTGACATCATATTAGACTTGGGATCTGAGGTAAATGTTCTTCCTAAGAAGACATGGGAATGTATGGGGGAACCTACACTGGGATATTCACCTATTCAGTTGAAACTGGAAAACCAACATAGAGTGATAACGATTGTAGATTGAAAGGCATATCAGTTGATTTAGATGGTGTGCACACTATGGAATACTTTGAGGTAATTGATATAGTGGATAATACTACACCTTATCCAACATTGTTGGGACTGGATTGGGCATTTGACAATCAAGCTATCATCAACTTGAAGACCCAAAAAAAGATTTTTGAATCAGGATAATATAGAGTCATTACACCATTATATCCTTCATAAGGTGGCATATATGTTGTACAAATGACAAGGAACTTCATCACAGAAGAGATAAACCAACTTTATAGAGCTACCACACACAAGGAAGATTACATTAATCCAACAATAGATGGAATTCTTAGCTAGAGAAGCATTAGTTCTTGTGCTTCAGATTCTAATACAGGATTGGTGAATTGGAAACAACGCTTACATGAAATACCCACCAGAATATGTTTAAGAATGATGCATGCACTAAGATGGGTTGGAACAGAGGTAAGAGAACCTCCAAGTTTGTACGGTTTAAATGATTTGGAAGAATTATTAACAAATTTTGAGTTAGAAGTCCAAGAAAATAAAAGGTTATTAGTTTTGGATATTGCTTTGAAATCAACACTTGCACATTGGTGGGGTACTCACAAAGAGAATATCAATGATTGGTATCAATGCAAAAGATTACTGCGCATTAGATTTGGCACCGAACAAGAGAATAAGTATATGGAGAAATATGATGGAATAAGACAACCTAGAGAACATATAGACATATGCATAATTCAGTGGAGATTGGTACCACTAGAGGAATTGCCACATCACTTCATTCATACATTAGAAGGCATCCTGAGGAATTGTTATACAGAATTGGAACTGCATAGAGGGACTATAAATTGAGAAGATTTGCAACAAAACTTTGTGATCACCTTTGCATTTGAACATGAGAATCCAGAGATAGATACCACACTGAAGTTGATAAAAGAGAAGATCTTTGAAGAACTTGAAGTTGAAATTGTAACAACTTATTAGAATCAGAATCGAAAAACAGTTAGATAGTTGCTACATTGTTATCACGTCGTAAAAGATGACCCAACAAAAGAAAACCCACACAATATTCAGATAATAGAAGTTGAAGGGGAAAGAGAAGTAGAAGGTCCACATTTACAGTAAGAATATTTTACTGCACCAATGAAGATAAAGAAGGTATATATTTGAATAGAATAGAATCCAAAGATTGCAAGTATTGGTGACTATTGGGATAACCAGATAGTGGAAAGAATGACATAATTACTGTGTATTGCAACGATTACAAATATGATAGAAAGAGGTGCATCTTAAGAAATATTGGCTCAACTCATGGAATTAGAAGAGGACATGATTATGGTTGGCTTCCATCAGGAAGTACAGAAAGAAAAGAAAAAAACTTGGCATTATAGACACATTAAGAAGAAAAACTTTAAGGAAGAAGATTTGGTTCTCCTCTATGACAAAAAATACTTACAAAACCCAAGGAAATTCAGAATGCATTGGCTAGGGCCATATGAGATAAAGTTTATCACATATGGAGGTGTTGTGTAGTTGCAAGATATAACATGTAAATATATTCAAGGATTGGTGAATGGTAGTTGAATGAAACTGTATAGGGAAAGTCGACCTAGTAACCCTTAGTAGTTGCAACACAAAAAATTAGAGTTGTACATACTGTATATAGTAGGAGTTAAAAGAAGAAAAAGAAAGGAAAAAGAAGAAAAAGAAGAAAAAGAAAGAAAAAATTAGAAAAAGAAGAAAAATACAAAAAGATGAAGTAGACAAATAAGTGGTAGAGAGGAAGTGAGATGATACATCATGCAAAAGACAAAAAATGGCATGAAAGAACATGAATACACTGTGCGCCAAAGAAAGGTGACTAGACAGAAAAAACTGTGCACCGATATACATAGAAGCTGAAAAAAAGAAAAAGGTGGTGGTCGGAAAAGTACGACGTGACAAATAATTTATGGCATGACTTATAAAAGAGGAAAACATGAATAAAAATACTCATAGTGAATTTGTGCAAATGAGAGCTAAGGAAGAAAACTAAGTGCGAGCAGGTGATTTTGAGGTGATTCAATGAAGATTCAGAGCAACCTTTTCAATATCTAGCAGAATGGCGCCACCAAAGGTCGAAGCTCCTAGCCGAATTACAAGAAAAACATGCAGTTCCATGAGGTGTCCATAGGATATAGAAGCTAAGGGAGTAAACTTGAATCAACCAGAGAGAGTGTTGGACATGGATGCCATTCCTTCACCATTCATTGAGCCAATCCGTCCCAAGATTGTAGGGGAGAAGGTTTCAGGGACAGATTAAATGGATGTCGACACATGGGGTGAAAAAAAAAACCCTAGCACAGAGAAAAACCCCTCCCAACAAAGTAGATTAGGCATAGAACAACCACATGTACAATTGATTCAGGAAGATGATTAAAGGATGGAGTCGAATGAGCCCAGAGAACAGGCTGGAAAAGTGAAAAAACATTAATAGATCCCATGCAACAATCAAAGGAGAAAATATAGGTAGAAGATATCACAAACCAACAAAACTTAGACATAGAAGAAGATGAGGATGAGAACTAAGAAGCAAGGCCATCAGCAAGAAAGAAGAAAACTAGGGAAAAACTTGTCACACCAAGAACACCAAGAAAGTGAAAGGAGCTAACACTTTCATTGCCACAAATACTTAATGGAGTCAAAGTAGTTGGTGACATGTTAGGGTCTATGAACAAATTGAAGTATGTTGATCACGATGTGACAAACACTAACAATTTCCTTGAGTTTGTGTCACAAGTGTACATGGAAAAAAAAGGAGCAATTCCACCAGGGGATCCCATTTTGGAGCCGAAACAATGGATTGCAAGACTTTATAACACATGGATCATGAACCTGCTATATATTTCTCATTTTGGGAGAGGAAAATATGTAAATTCCTTTGTTAAACAACTATTGGTACTAGTACATGGAGGCATCTTATGGATGGAGAGGCCTATATCAATAGATGTAGACTTAATTGCATAGATCATAGGTTTATCGATAGATGGAGAAAAACCAGAGTACTATTTGGATGACAATACAAAGGAAAAAACTTTAGTAGAGAAGATGAAGAATAAATATGACACTAAGAGAGGGTCCCAAGGAATAATCATTAACCGAATCAGTGAACCAACACAATATTGGCGAAAAAATTGATGGCACGTAAAATTTTGAGGAAATGTTGCAAGGATGAAACTCCTGCAAGAGTAATAACATCATTCGTGCAATGTGAAAAGGGGAGTCTACTCAGATGGGCTCCTTACTTACTAAATTTGTTTTTGTAGGATTTTAATGATGCACAAGATTTAGGTACAGAGTTTCATTATGGATGGTTGATTATACTGATAAAACTGGTTGGTTGGGGAGAACCAAAATACAACGCTTTTTACCATAGGTTAGGGAAGTATCGTGCAACCAAATATACAACACTATGGGACACTTCAGATCCAAATAAAAGGAAGGAAAATTCTACCATTTTTTCTAGGCTATTTGAAGAGATGCAAGAAAAGCTAGTTAACACATAGAGAATACCACCAAAAGTGGTGATAGAAAACCAAGAAATAGCATATTTTAAGGCTTCCAAGAATAACATGTGGATCCAAGCCAAAAGGGATCCTAAGAGGGAGTGGCTACAATTGAGATATTGTTACACATGAGAAGAAGTACAATGGACCATGAAATATTGTCCTGAAGAATGGAAGGTGCTAGTGATTCCAAAGAAGGTACCAATATCTAGGAAGCAAGCGAAGGTTGGCCCTTCAAGATAGTCAACTAGCCCAACAACTAGTACAAGGAAGGCAATAAAGTGCACAAAGGAAACATGGGGTAGTACAATCAATAGGAATCCAAGGAATAAAACTATTATCCCTAAGGCTCCAACTCAACAAAAGGAACATGCAGTAGAACCAAATGGAGGAGCGAAGAAAGATACAACTATTCCTATGCCGAAGTAAACAAGAGGTGGAGATATCCCAGGCATGGATATACTGGTTACAACCACACAAATAAAGATTATGCCAATGAAAAGGACAGTCTTGCAGACATGAGGATAGGGAAAGAAAATGAAGGTGCATAAGGGCATTCCTGAACCCATACTAGTAGAGGATGATGTAGGGTTAGTCACAAAGAAAGTACAGGACTGCACGACAGAGGCATGGTATGATGTTGAGAAGAAAATGGAGGAGATTTTCAAGAAGTTGGTAGAGGTTAAGGATGCACTATAGAAATTCCAACTTACTACAACACAATAGAAAGAACAAGTGCAACAACAACAAACTTCTCAAGCAGGAGCAGTTCCAGAAAAAGAGACAATACAAATCATAGCCATGGGGAGTGAAAATTTTCATATTACACAAGGAATGTTGGAGGCTGATGAGGATACAAAACACAAAAAATTGAAATATATAGATCATTTGGACATGTCACTACCCAAGGTTCCAACAAAGGCATTGTACAAACTTCAAATCAGTGTCGCACATGAAATTCATTCGAGGGCTTGCACAGATTCGACAAATTTACAACTGGACAACAAAGTAAAGAAGACACTAGAGATGACACTTACCTAGGTGTAGAAGAAGAAGAAGTAATTTTACCGTCCACAAGGCTAACAATATCCTATGGGACATATCGTCTCACAAACTAATTTCAGCAGTTCATCCTTTTTCCTGTTCAACTTGATGATGATCTCCCCTAATTTCTCCATTGTCTCCTCGTTGAATAAGTCATTCCAAGAGATAGTTGTCAAGATATTTAAATAGTTGTCCCTGTCGTCTTTGAAATCTTCACAATCTAAAATGAAATTATTTTTTGTTTCCACTTTTCTTGAGTTGCAGAAGCAAAGCAAAGTAGCGCACTGGAAGAATTGAGCAACAAGTGGAAGAAGTGTTCAAAACTATTCCCGACAACACGTAGGAAGGGAACATACCAACAGGGGAGAAAATTGGGAAGATAACATAGGCTATGGAGGCATACATGAACCACATTACATAGTTGATAGAACTCCTATCAACTAGAACCCTGCTAGAAGTAAGAACAAAAAGGGAGCAGGAGGCTACAAGTCATATGGAGAGCATTGCGCAGATCATCCAGGAAATCACAGAGCTGTATAATAAGAGTGTGTAGTTATGGATGAATATTCAAGAGGATGAAAAATTGTAGGAGTTAGACCAAAAAGAGGAAGGTGTGAATAATTCCATGCAGGAACTGAAGAAAAAGAATAAGACGATGGAAATGTCAGACAGATTGAGGAGTGCGCATAAAATGAAGAACTTGCAGGAAGAGTTGAAGACTATACAAGAAGAAGAACAATCAATGCAGGCATGGTTGGAACCACTATAGGAAGCTGCAGAAAAAAATGCTTACGAAGATTGATGCAATCTAAGGGTAAGATTGAAAAGGATGGATTGGAGAGTGGAAAACTGTTGAAGGAGCATATAACAACACAAACAATGGATATTGTAGCAGAGAAGAGAGAACAAGTAAAATATTGAGTTGAGGAAATTCTAGGCAGGTTCTAGGAGTTAGAGAAATCAATGTGGGAGGCACACACTACCTGAGTGGCTCGGGATGAGCCACAAGTGAGTGTTGGGGGCCTATTGGCGCATACCATTTTGGGAAAAGCGTAGTAATTAATGAAGATAGCTATAAAATGGACCAGAAGAGGAGTGTGTGCCGAAAAAAAGGGAAAAGCAGCACCAAGGAAGCATGGAATTAAAAGGAAGGACGAAAGGGACAAATCAAAGAAGGAAACAGTTGGATTTCAGACCAACCAAAGGTAGGGAGTTAGAAAGTGGAAAAATCTAATCCACCTAGGGTTAGTGGGTTAGGGTTTTGGTCATTGTTGTAACATGTTTTAACCCATTTTTGTAGTATAAATATGCAGTGTGAGATATGAGGAGATATATTTACTTTCATAGAGACATGTGTGAGGAGAAGATCTTAGAGTCAGTTTTGGAGAGAGAGATATGCATTGTATTCGAGGGTAAGGTGGCATGTTGTGGATCTTGGTGTGACCTTGTTAGCCTCAACTACACTCATAGGTAATTCTCACAACGCAATAATTTGATGAAGAATAATAAAAGAGTGATGCTAATTAGATCTTTGTGGACGTAGCTCGGGGGGGTGAACCACGTTAAAAATTGTGTCTTTATATGGAATGGTTGCTTTATTTCTTATTAGTTATGCCAAATGAATGAATCTGTAGTATAAAAATGTAGTGCACACTAGAATAGCCATGATATTTACTGCAAACTGAACTTTAATGAATGAAATGATTACAAAATGGTGGATCTAGATTTTATGTTGTGTTAGAATAATATATCTGATGAATGTTGAGGTAGAAAGAATTCCTGGCATCCCCACAACAACATCCCTTCCACGATTGCATACATATGGGTCCTGCAGTTACCCATAAATCCATCTCAGGTGAAACTTCATTGTGTACTTTGTGTGTAGTGTTTCCTTCTGGTCTCTAGAAGGGCCGATGGTTTGCAGGGGTTTTTTGGAAACCTAAAGTAGAACTCGAGTCAACCCAAAACATACAACACATGGTAAGCATAACTGAATATAAATCATGTTCTATATAAGTGCAAGATGATTTGAATTTGGCATAGACATTATTATACAAAAGGATACATGATCTATAGACCTTTTCTTCACAATTCCTATATTTCTCAAACAAAGTAAAAGATAAGAAAGTCCAATAGGAAGGAGTTAAAATATCTATAGATCAAGTAAGGAAATGCTAGCAAGAATAAATATGATCCCATGTTGATCCAAAATGGATACGAACTAAGGAATGGGTGTAAGACTCAATACCTACAAGATTAAACCAGAAATATATGAAGGTTATGCAAACATTGTAAAGTTAAAGTGAATGAGACAAAAGAGATTAAAAAAAGAAAAGAAATAATGAAATGAGAAAATAAAAATAGGAGAGAATAATGAGGTGTGTGAAATGAATGGTCAGACTATTGACCTTCCCATTACCTCATCTCTCCCTATTTACTCTTTTATTTTCACTCACAAAGGGTCTTTTGGTCATGGGAGAATGTAATGTACCTTCATTTTTAATATCAAAAGTAGGGTCTATTGGTCTAACATTTCATTGATGGCAACAATATGCAAATCAAAATACACACATTAAGAACATTTACAACATACAAACCCTTCTTATTAATTATTGTGATATATTTTTGCATTAAACCAATTAACATAAGGTCAAGCTTTCCATATTTAAATGCAGGGTCTATATTGTAACTTTTCTAGACAACAAAATCAATTTTAAGACCTCAATTTAATTAGAACTAGCACTTCACAATTTGCCACATAATACATTTTTAATATGGTGACACTTAAGCATAGATAGAATAAAAACATTATGATAAGCATAAGAACAACATTCACATAGTAACTCTATTTCAAAAGTTTCTCGATCTTTTCAACTCATAGATTCCCTAGAATCTCTTAGATGTAGTTCTTGTTCTCTCCAAAAGAGGATAGTCAATGGGTTTAGGGTTAATGTCCTTAAGCTCATGCATATAAAACCTTCTAACTTGATTAGAAGTGTGATTCCATAATTATTAGGGTCATATTAAACATAAGGAAATCATTTTTTTTTTAAAATATACAGGCTTCTTTCCAAATGATTATTTAATCTACAGACCTAATGCCTCATTATTCACTAATACATGGTTATACAAAATGACATAAATCCTTATAGAAAAGGAAATCATAGTATTGAGGAAAAAACATGATACAATCCGTCATATAATATAGGTGAATACTTCAAAATAAACTTCAAAATCATTTACAACAATTACACAATAATCTATGCATAACCTTCATATAATTTCAAGGGTATGGGGGATATAGCATCCTCCTTCTTTCAATAGGTCAATGTAATACCTCCCCCATAATTTCAAGGGTATGGGGGATATAGTGTCCTCCCTCTTCTTTTGAACCATCTGATCATACCCCAGTTATTGAGAAATTTCAACAAGAAAATGCTCAGTTGCTTCAACAATTGGAAGAGACAAAAACTATGGATAGGCATCTACATCATGACAATGCGGTATTGCAAGCAAAAGTGAATTCTCTTTAGTGATTGGTTGATCAAATGACCACCACCAATCGCAACCTCTGGATGCAATTGAAACATCGTAAAAGGCCCAAGACAAAATCCCCAAGGCAAGAGGGAGAAGCTTCTAAAGCCAATCCACCCCCTCCTTCACGAGCCTAGTTATGTTGGGTGATTCATTTTTGTTTGCAGAGGGACCTGCAAATCCTTAGGCATGGGGGTAATTTTGGGTTCGTGTTTTGACTATGTTGCTTCGATGGCCAAATCCTTTTTGCAAGGGATATTACATATTCTATGCTTTATTTAGCCATTTTGAAGGTTTTCTCAAATCTTTATATATCAATTCACCATGAATTTGCACTAGGGTGGAATAGTGATCCGATCCTCCATCCGGTACTTACTTTGGAACTCCGTTCAACACTTGATCCGACATGCGATCCTACACTCCATTCAGTACATGATCCAACACTCGGAGTGCATTGGAGTTTGCGGTTGGTATATTGGTGGCCTTTGATGGACAAATCAAGGATCTGGGTTTTATTCCCCCTCGTGCCCTCCAACTACAGAGATCGACATACCTCGGATTGGGAAGTTGTAGTGATCGCTGAGTGGCACACAATATTGTTAGAAGATGTTGTTGTTAGAACACATTTAATGAATTTACTGTTTTTAGAGAAGGTCGACCCTTCCAGTGGTCGACCTCTCCAACTTTGTAATCACCTATAAATACCACTACCTGTGGCACAACCAAGAGACAAATTTTGTTATATGATACAAAAATGATCACCAATCTTGTTCTATACTCCGTTTTTTTTCTTAATGATAGTGCTACGTTAATTTAGCATATGCATTTTCCTGTTGGAGTGTTTCCACGACCTGCTGGGGGGCCCACCAGTGGTCTGGGTGATTGTGTATATTAGTACATATTTAAATTCATCTTGTTTCTTTACTTATATTACGAAATTGTCTCTTTACTATATGAATTTCTCTATTTCAATTGCTTGTTGTGTGTATGTTTTAATTACATATTGCTTATCTAATTCTTCTTCCTGTACACTTTCTCTTAATTACAGATTGCTTTCTGAACCATGTATATCATAGAGGGATGTCCATGGTTGTGTGTTAATGATTATATTTTGTCACAGGTTGTAGAAGCTGGTTAATTACGGTGTTATGTATTTTTCTTCCTAGCTATAAGTTACTCTGGAGGGTACTAATTTAGATAGGTTTATTTAAAGTTTTGATAGATTAATTGCTTTAGTTTTGATAATTTTGACAAAGTACTAATTTAGATAAGTTTATTTGTAGCTTTTATAGATTAGTTGTTTTAGTTTTGATGGAGTACTAATTTAGATAGGTTTAATTGCAATTTCAATTACTCTCTATAGGTATGTTTCATTTGTTAGTATTGCTTCAACATGATCGAATAAAAATGGATTTTGAGTATGATTTTTAATAGCACCTTGGCTGATTTTGAAGTATGATTTTTAATGATAGATTAGTTCATTTTAGATTATGAATTTTAATGAAATCTCAGTTATGAACTTGAGTTGTAATTTCTAGTTGCCATTAGTCAAGAGTTATAGGTTTGCACATAGTGTTTTTATTGTCATTTTAAGTGTGAATTTGAATTAAGATTTTTTTGATTAAGTGTTAATTATGAGTTTATGAGTTTATAGATTTGCTTAAGTTAGTGATTTTGAATAGGGAACTTTCCAACAATGCATGATAGAAATAGTTTTGATAAATCAGAATTTGAATACTTTCATAACACTCTTGATTTTGGTTAAATAGATCAATGTTTATTCTTTGTAAGATAGAAATAGTTGTGAGTTCTTTTTAAGAATAGAGTTCACTTGTCAAGATAGTTTTGATAGAGTAATTGCTTACTTTTTTACTTAATTATTCACTCAGAGATAGATAGATCAAAGAACTCAGAAATAACTTACTTGTTGTTTTCTTATTTAAAGAGAGATTGAATACATTAAATAGCTTTGAAATAGATTTCTTGTTATTTTCTTATTTAGAGATAGATTAAATAGTTCATAGTTCTAGAATTACTTAAAGCTCTTCATTATTTGAGTTTATTGGCATTAGATTAGGCAAGGCTAGGATAGACTAGAGCTCTAGACCTGCATATACAGTGCTGGCACCTCGAAGCCTACGAGCCCCGGGTTGACAATTTAATGTCGAATTAGATAGCATATATTTTACTCGACATTTTTGGCGCCGTTGTCGGGGAGGTGCTAAAGGGATTAGATCTTAGGTAGGTAGGTTGCTTTTAATTACACAACAAGGGGGGGGGAGAAACTTTAAGACAAGAGGTAAGAACCTGTGCATCCATTTTAGTGGGTTTCTCCAAAGCCTCGTTGTTCCCTTTCCGCAAGAGTGTTTACTTTTTATGCAAGTTTTCTTAGTTTGTTTACTTTTCTTAGTGTGTTTACTTTCTTGAAATTTAATTTCCTACAAGCATGTTTATTTTCCCACAAGCGTGTTTTCTTTCCTGCACAGTCTGTTTACTTTCATACACATGTGAGTTTGATTTTTTTCCTGCAATCATATTTTATTTTATGCTTTGATTTCTTTCCTACAAGTGTGATTTATTGCAAGCATGGTGTGTTTGGTTTGCACAAATATGATTTAAATATGTATTTCATTTTTTAGGTAGTTGTGATTAAAATCTTAAATATATATATATATAATAATAATAAAAACTTTTGGGTGTTTTAAGAACCCTAGACACTAATCCCTATGTGAGGAAGGATCCATAAACCAATAGAATGAACTTAGAAGCAACCATTAGCTTGAGGAAATTTCTCAAATCCTAGCAGCAACCAACATTTCTTCTTTTCAAGAACATTTTTGGCAGCAACCAAAAGTGTATCTACCTCTCTGGAAATATTAGAAGAATAAAGGTCCTATGAGCTACAAAATGATTTTCCTTGCCAAACTGTGAAGGAAGCTGGAAACTTATGGACTACATCTGGTGGAGAGAAATCACTAAGAGCTGAGATTGAGGAGTTCTCAACATCCATCTCAACATATCCTTTATGTACTTCAGAAATCAATCATCCAAAATAAGAGGATTTGCATAGCATGATGAAGGAGAGCATAGAAAGTATTGTTGATGAACATCAAGATTACATTGAAATTTGGTTTCAAGAGGTCATCAAGACACAATACTATTCTCTTCTTCAACACCTTCTGATGCCAAAACAAGTAGGTTGGTTGGTTCTTCATATCTAGGTAATCATTGCGGTAAATTTTTCATATGTGGATATGGGTATGTTTCTTATCTTTCTTTGCACATGGTTACATTGGAAAAGTTCTTACACTTGAATAACGATTTATTTTTTATTTTTAGGTAGAGTAGGATAATAAATAAAAGTTGCACATTGTTAGTTTCGCTTAAAGTATAATGCAACCTCATTTTACATTTTCTTTTTAGTAAAAGAACTATGAGATATATGTGTCTTTGACTTGAACTCATGGATCTCATTAGTTTTTGATATTTTAGAGTGTGGTTTTTGACAAACAGTTTTAGAAACTTTTTGCAGTTGTTCATCTAACAACAAGTGGACAACTCCAAGGAGACAAAAGGGAAGTATTTTACTTTGGAAGAATATGTTGTTATATTCAAACTCTGTTGTCTGCTTAAGCACCAATTGGATAATGACTTTTTATTATGATTAGAAATTGCTTGTTGTGAATTAGCCATTTTTTTTACAAGACTTCTATCTTCCTTTCTCTCAAGGCATATTAAAGGACAGTTGCTCTTAACCTCCACCAATAGAGGATATAAGGAAGTGACACCTTGTCTTATCAAACCTGGAGGTTACTTGTACAATTTCCCCAAGAACCCTGAGTAGGTGAGTAAAGTATCTCTATGAATGAGTAGCAAGAAGGTCTGATTAGAGGTTAGCCATGGAAACATCAATATAACTTTAAAAAAACAAAAAGTGAGTAGGGCCTGAAGATACCTTTTTGTTCTTTTCCAATGGTACCATCCACTACACACTAAAAATGCTTGATTATACCATATATTTAGATAGGCTACGTCCACTTAAGTATCCCTTACATCAGGACAATCTATAAGGAATAAATAAAGAAGATTCATCCTCTAACATAAATACCATCCCAGTCCTAAATAAAAAATTTCAGAGTTGCCTCCCCATCTTCTTCCAAACAACAATATTTATACAAAAATATTAAAATATGGTGGACCAGTCTCTGCTGTAAAAGGGTGTAAGAGGTTAACCCATAGGGATAATGAACATGTCTGTTGAAAGTGGGTACCGACCTATGGTATGACTAGGTAAACCCATCGGAGTACTGAAAAGGATTGTTGGCAGCATGGCATTATACCCAGCGAGGGTGATGATCTGACAAATAATAAATAAAATTCCGAAATCTTAAAACTTGTCTTGATGTACATCATTACTTGTAGGAAAAGCTGAAAAGAAGTACATATGGTTAAGCAAAGGTAGATGAACTCCATCACTCTTCCATTGGGAACTAAATTTAAGACAATCTTAAAACTCTCTCGCCTACCTTTTCTTAAACTATATGTAGGATGTTTTGTCCTACAGGTGGGGCCATATTTTAACCGTCTTGTGAGATTAATGTGTGAAAATGATCTCTACACTTGGAAATCTGTAAATCTTAGGCTATTAGGAGAATTCACTGGTTCCCTATATATTTGATTATGAGGTGTCACAATACTTAGGAGTGGGGGAGGGGTTTCCTGAGATGATAAATTATAAACTCTGCTATCTATATTACAATCCATGAGAAGAGGAATCTCTGTAAAAAATTCTGTCATATTGTTTCTACAATATCCTAGGCTATTATATCAACAATTGTTTGTATTGGTATGGTAAATTCTATACTACTGACATCACTGTGTGTTGTAAGCCTACTGTGCATTTTCATTTTTATGTTTATATAATGGAAGACTGCATAATTGGTTCCTTGTGACAATTACAGATCAATAACAAACTACTAAATGCTTTCTATCGTCGGTATTACAAGCCTATGAAAAGAGGAACAAGTTGTTTTATATTGTTACAGATCGATGACAAGGCAATCAACAATGGATAATCCCATTCAAACTCATCTGATCCATGCTCCATGCTCCTATTCACCATGACTGCCAGAAATTGTCCAAGCTGAGTGTTATGGGTGAGCGCCCATTTATGATGGGATAATTTCCATTTACATAGGAGGACCGAATGAAGTGATATCTAGAGGACTGGATGGAGTGTCATCTGTAAGACCGGATGAAGTTCCATATGGAGGACTAAATGAGGTATTGTGTACACTGTAAATTATCACGATCGTGTTCAGGTATGATTCCTCTAATTGATTACACCCGTTGCAATGATAAATTAGATAAATTAAATGATGTATTTTTAAAATTTCATTTTGTGATCAAATTAAAATTACAAATTCATTTTATGATGAAATGTCCAAGTCGAATACTTTGACATTGATCTAATTTCTTAAATGATTTTTTTTACCTCCAAAGTACAAACCATTCAAATTCAAACTCACCAAGAAAACTCTTGATTCCCCTGTAGCCTCACCTGGTAAGAAAATTAAGAAGCCTGCTGATAATTCCCATTGCCTTAAACACTTATTGATTCTAAACCTAAGAAGCTACAAGATTCATTTCATCAAGACTTTCCTTCAGTCCCTACAAATAGAAGAGGGGCCAATCGATTCAAGGGGGAATGTTTTCTAAGAAGCACCCGAAGTACGAGTGGAAAAACCGATGTAAAACCTCCAAGCACTTCAGATCCTATCCAATTATCTTCTGATCATGAAATACCCATAAAAGACTTAGAGAATTTTCTGTAGAGGAGTTTGAGCCCGATAAATAAGTTAAATATGAACCTATTCTCTCTCATAAAAACTATGTTACTCCTTCCTCCTAGATTCCCACATCGTCTTCCAAAGTTGATATACCTTCTACATCCATCAAGGGATCCAAGCCCTCTTCTTTTGAACCATCTTATCATACCCCAATTATTGAGAAATTGCAACAAGAAAATTCTCAGTTTCTTCAATAATTGGAAGAGCGAAAAACTATGGATACATATCTACATCACGACAATGCGATATTGCAAGAAAAAGTGAATTCTCTTCAGCGATTGGTTGATCAAATGACCACCACCAATCGCAGCCTCTAGATGCAATTGAAACATCATGAAAGGCCCAAGACAAAATCCCTAGAGCAAGAGGGAGAAGCTTCTAAAGCCAATCCACCCCCTCCTTCATGAGTCTAGTTATGTCAGGTGATACATTTTTGTTTCCAGAGGGAACTGCAAATCCTTAGGCATGGGGGTAATGTTGGGTTCATGTTTTGACTATTTTGTTTCGATGGCTAAATCCTTTTTGCAAGGGATATTACATATGCTATGCTTTATTTATTCATTTTGAAGTTTTTCTCAAATCTTTATATATCAATTCACCATGAATTTGCACCAAGGAGGAATCGCGATCCGATCCTCCATCCGATACTCCATCTGACACTTTGTTCAGCACTTGATCTGGCATGCGATCCGACACTCCATCCGAAACGCGATCCGGCACTCAGAGCGTATTGGAGTTGGTGGTTGGTATATTGGTGGCCTTTTATGGATGAATCAGGGATCTGGGTTTTGTGCCCCCGCATTCCCTCCAACTAGAGAGCTCAACACACCTCGGATTGGGTAGTTGCAATGATCGTTGAGTGGCACACAAGATTGTTAGAAGATGTTATTGTTAGAACACATTTAATGAATTTGCTATTTTTAGAGAAGGTTGACCCTTCTAGTGGTCGACCTCTCCATCTCTATAATCACCTATAAATACCACTACCTGTGGCACAACCAAGAGACGAATTTGGTTATTTGATACATATATTATCACCAATCTTGTTCTATACTCTGTTTTTTTCTCAATGAAAGGGTTGCGTTAATTTAGCATCTACATTTTCCTATTGGAGTGTTTCCACGACCTGCTGAGGGGCCCACCAGTGGTCTAGGTGATTGTGTATATCAATACATATTTACAATCATCTTGTCTCCTTACTTAGATTTTGAAATTGTCTCTTTACTGTATGAATTTATCTATTTCAATTGCTTGTTGTGTGTATGTTTTAATTACAGATTGCTTATCTAATTCTTCTTCCTATACACTTTCTCTTAATTGCAGATTGTTTTTTGAACTGTGTATATCATAGAAAGACATCCATGGTTGTGTGTTAATGATTATATTTTGTTGCAGGTTGTAGAAGCTGGTTAATTACAGTGTTATGTATTTTTCTTCCTAGCTATATGTTACTCTGCAGGGTACTAATTTAGATATGTTTATTTAAAGTCTTGATAGATTAATTGCTTTAGTTTTGATCATTTTGACAAATTATTAATTTAGATAAGTTTATTTGTAGCTTTGATAGATTAGTTTCTTTAGTTTTGATAGTTTTGATGGAGTACTAATTTAGCTAGGTTTAATTTCAATTTCAATTACTCTCTATAGGTTTATTGCATTTGTTAATATTGCTTCAACATGATTGAATAAAAATGGATTTTGAGTATGATTTTTAATAGCACCTTGGCTGATTTTGAAGTATGATTTTTAATGATAGATTAAATTATTTTAGATTATGAATTTGAGTTGTAATTTCTAGTTGGCATTAATCAAGAGTTATAGGTTTGCATAGAGTGTTTATAGTGTCATTTTAAGTGTGAATTTGAATTAAGATTTTTTTGATTAAGTGTTAATTATGAGTTCATGAGTTTATAGCTTTGCTTAAGTTAGCGATTCTGAATAGGGTACTTTCCAACAATGCAAGATAGAAATAGTTTTGATAAATTAGAATTTGAATACCATCATAACACTCTTGCTTTTGGTTAAGTAGATCAATGTTTATTCTTTGCAAGATAGAAATAGTTGTGAGTTCTTTTTAAGAATAGAGTTCACTTGTCAAGATATTTTTTATAGAGTAATTGCTTACTTGCTTACTTACTTATTCACTTAGAGATAGATAGATCAAATAACTCCTAAATAGATTACTTGTTGTTTTCTTATTTAAAGAGAGATTGAATAGATTAAATATCTTTGAAATATATTTCTTGTTATTTGCTTATTTAGAGATAGATTAAATAGTTCATAGTTCTAGAATTTCTTAAATCTCTTCATTATTTGAGTTTATTGGCATTAGATTAGGCGAGGCTAGGCTAGATTAGAGCTCTAAACCTGCATATACAATGATGGCACCTCGAAGCCTACGAGCCCTGGGTTGACAATTTAATGTCGAATTAGATAGCATATATTTTACTCGACAATTAGAATTCATATGAAATCATTCAATAAAAATACAAAATAGATTTTCAATTCATTTCTATAAACAATTTGCATGCATGAAGTTTATCAATGCAATATTATACAAATTTTGTAATTTAATAAATTGCAACAAAAACCATTCACTCAATGACATATACAAAATTTACATAGTATGAGCTCAAAATAAATAATGATAGCATGCATATAAATTTCATCATGATTGAAATATTAATAAAAATAATACACTTATCTTTCATAAAATGAGTTCCAAGGAAACTGACTATGGGTGAACTATTTTCCTCCTAGTTATGGGAAAATCTTTTGTGATTTCCACCCTTGTGTTGGGATATGAGACCACCAGGGTGAAGAAGAGTTGTCAAAGATCCCAAATGTATCTTCTCTTTACCACAAGCTTCAAAACCAACCAAGAAAGCCAAAAAACGTGTAGAGGTTCAAGAAAGTACTTCCCTCCTCAATCTTGGTGTCTGACTCCACATGATATTGCCTCTTTCATCTCTTTATGGATCCTATGATAGTTGGGTTTCTATTTTTTCATCAGGAACTCTCATCTCTCCTCAAGAAGTCCCTTTTTTCTCCACCTTCTCTTCCTAATTCGAATTCTCTTTTTTTGCATGAATCAAAGAGAGGTAAATGAAGGGTCCTAATACAAATCTTATACTTCCTTAATGATAGGGATCAAGGTTCCTAGTTGAACTCTCCTAGATTGCATGGATATAGGAACTAGTTTATTCAATATAGGAGGTAGGTATTTAAGGATAGGAATTAATTACTTAAAGTAATTAATCATTTCACTAGGTTCATAATTGTAATATCATAAATATTAGGATTGAATGTTAATATGACAATCGCATGAAAGAGGTTGTAGATATGATATAGTAATAACCATGCAACATAATGTTTGTTGTCGAGATCGATTATCTTCCTAATTTAGAGGTCTTGTTTCAGTCGTGTTTTCACCTCATCACCTGGCGGGGGGGTGTGGGAGGGCTTCCCCCCCCTCATATCTCTCCAAGGGGGTCCAGGGTGGGGAAACGATAAATTTTGGAGCCCCTCCTGGCGGGGGTTCAGGGGAAGTGCCACCGAAGATAATTTTTTGAGGAAAATTGAATTGTAAAATATTGTAATTTCATAGTCAATATAGACCATTCATTATAAGGTCACATATTTGACGATAATAGTTATGTTAGGGTTCTTTTCCCTATAAGGAAACCCTCTTTTATGAGGGAATTATATTTCGACTGTGTATGTGAGTGAATATTGTATTTTTTTAGAGAGGATATTGTGAGAGAAAGAAGAGGAAGTTACAATGGGTATGTTGTAGGTTATATATCTTATTTTGTTGGATAATAATAAAGGAAGGACCTAGAAATTTCTCTAGTGGACGTAGCCCACACTGGGTGAACCACACATATCTATGTCTCTATTGTATTATGTATCTTCTATGTTTTATTTCTACATTTGTTTTATTTTATTGCTCGGTGATCCTTTATTTTTCTAACACATAAATAAATTCCCCCCTTATACCCCCCCACCTTTCCCCTTTGGTGGAATCATATCCCCATAAGTGTTTCCTCCATTCAATATGCCTTGGAACCTTTTAGTATATTCGCAATGATCATGTTTATATGTCTTTAAAATCACCATAATGCCAAGGTTTCAAACCAATGAATTCACATAACTGAGTGCCTTAATAGTAAACTCCATTACCTACTGTCATACACCCCCAGGGAATGTAATTAACTTATATGAATGTGTATATCACAACTAATTTTCTATGGTTGATTAATAGTTATATACTTGTGTAGTTATGATTTAAATTGTTTCCTCTAATATAATTCTTGATCAAGAAATGAAGAACTATCTATTGTACTATTTATAGCAACACTCATAAAAAAAATCCATTCTTGGTCATTGTATTCAATGATTGAGTTTTTTCTCTTTTGTGTTTTGAAGGTGTTTTGCATTTCCACGACAAATTATTCCTTCCCCAAAATGAAATTGTATTTCTTAGGGAGAATTGATCTTGCTTGAGTCATTTTCTCTCACCCACATGGTAGTGCACGCTATGTATTAACCATTCCTTTCTCCCTAGACCATCAATCAATTGCTTCAATCGATTTTGTCTCTCAGGGGTCAAATTTTTCACTGTTTGGCCGAGTTTCTACTCATGTTGGTCAATTAAATTTATTTCTTCTTTGAAGTCTTATCTTCTTGGTCGAATTCTTAACCGTTGGGACATTTCTCACACCTACAAGGCCATACATGGTTGTACAGAGGACATACAATGTACTTGCCTCCTTTCTTGATCAGTCTCTCTCTCATTTGATTGATTTCCTTACTTGGTCGACTCACTCAAGTCTAAGAGAAATTGACTTAGTGATTTATATCTTCCATATCAATTAATGTTGTTGAGTAAGAAAGTGTTACAATAGGGGAAAAGAAGAAAACTTTACAATTAAATAAATCGGCTCAATGGTAAAAAAACATGTGATCCTATGTGCTTATGTCTCTCCCGATGGAGGGTGATTGGCATTTGCACCATCCACTTCGAAAGTATCTTGACTATTGAAAATTGGTGAGAGAGTCTCTCTCCAATAGTAATCTAATGTCAGAAGGTTTTGATTTCCATGGTCAAATCCTATTTCAAATTGGTTGATCGGTATAATAAAAGAGAGATATCAACATCTTCTTGCACTTTCAAAAGTATAGTTCATTTATCTTGTGGTGTTTAAGTGTAGAAAAAAAATTAGCTACCATGTGAGAATTTGTGGTACAGTGTTCCAACATCCTTTAGGGTTGTTTCTTGAAGGTTGACACTAAGTTCAAAACTATCATGGACTTAAATTGAGGTAAATTTTATTGACACTTTCCTTAAATCCTACGAACATACCAACCTTGCATGTCTTTAAGAAGAATGGTAGGCATTGAGGTGTTGCAGAGAAGTTGGCACTTAGAATAATCTAAGGTAGAGATGGTTATTTAGTGTAGCATCCATTGAGAATAGAGGAAAATAGAGGCTTGAATTCATTTCAAGATACATAAGTGAAATATACTTGAAGGAAAATAATACTTTCTAACCACCACAATCAATAAACCAACAACCTAGTTCTTGTGTGCAAGTTACACAGAAAAGGAACCAACCAAACATTAAGAGCATAGGTTGCATAGATAATCGGCCTTATAGTTAGTATAAGAATAAGTATATAGATATCCTTGTAAATGGTATATAAAAAAATTCCTAGTGTCCTTTATTTATACATATTCCTCTATACCATACTTAGAACGAATCTTAGAAGAGACTTCCACAAAGGATCAATGTTGGTGAAGCAAGTGGGCTATAAGTTCCTCATTTATGGATTAGATGGTATCAAGGATTTGCATCCTCAATCATGATCGATTATAATACTTTTAATAGAACAATGTATACTCCATCATGGGTAAAGAAAGAAAATAAAATTTGGAATAATTATGGGCTAGCAATGCTCAACTTCAGGAAGAGAATAACATTTAAAAGAGAAGGTCCATATGTTCAAGAAGAGGATGGTAAATATGGATAGGCACCTTGATACCTATACCAAACTAATTCCTTTTCCAAAGAATAATTTTGAATAATGTCAAGACTCCTTCACCACTTTCATGACATATTGGGACAAGCACATAGTGTAGCTTGTACACTTGGGAGAGAAAGTCATTTAGATGGATAGCTGGAAAGAGGAAAAAATCACTAAAATGATGACACATCTGCAATAAGAGTTGGAAAATAAGGAGGATTCACTGGAAAATCTCCAAGAAATTGTCCAATAGAATTTAGAAGAAAGGAAACCTTCCATTTCCACTGCATATTCCAACACCATGACTGAGACCACCTTGGTAATATCCCCTTATGTAGAAAATTCTGTAGGGATGATTGGTGATTTAAAAAAGAATACAAAAGGAATTGGTTCCAATATCCTAAGGTATATGGTATATAATATACAATGGATAGGAAAGAGAAGTCAAGTTATCTTGAGCCCCATTGTCACCACACCATGGGTCAAGCATGAAGGCTTATGGCTTGATGGCAGATTGGAAAATTCCATGACCATGAAGACCCCTTTTGTGAAGGCTAAAGACATGTCAGAGTTGGTCTTCTCATAAGAACAGAGAGAAGAAACACATGAAGGTGGAAGCATACTACCATCTCAACGTTCCTATGGAATATTGAATAATGTTTGTGATTACAAGAGCTCATGGAATCATCCTACACCTAAAATTAAAGAAAGAAGCAAGAATATTTGTCAAGGAAAGAAGAAGAAGAGTACCAGGAGTTCTTCCTCAAACAAGATATTCCTTATTCATGATTTTTGCAAGAGAAAAGTACACATTATTTTCAACTATTGGTACATAGAGGCATGTTTTTTCTGTGAAAAGAAAGGTCATTGTGAGGTATCCTACTATGAGAATCAAATTACATTCCATAAGACAAATTTGTTTCATAGGAGGAATGGCATGGAGACTTCTCCAATCCAAAAATGAAATCAAAGGTACATGGAGAGGACGAGTATGCCAAATAGTCCATGTATTGTCAGAAATAAATTTTTCCACCACTGCAAGTTGAGAGGAAATTTGGAAGAAAAGTGTTGGAAACTTTATCCAAAGCTTCACCCTAGAAGATTCATGGCTAGGAGAATGGTGTGGAAAGTAAAGAGTACAGGAGATGAAGAGATACTTCCATCTCCAATTCAAGGAAAAGATGTTTTCCAAGGAGAGATAGTGGAATAAGAGGTATGCATCACCATGGAAGAGGACCATGGGTGGATGCCAACCACCAAGACAACACCATTCCATTTTCCACCAACAATATTCCAAAAAAATATTTCCTTCCTAAATATGTGTCATAGACTAATGCATGGGGGTCAATGACCTTGGAGAGAGGAGTTCTTGAGAACTCGATGATGTTCTTCCAAGCATGTGAAGGAACCAGAGAGTTGTTTCCATGATGGGAAGCAACTGATCCTATTGAGATAAGACAACAATGATTCCTTTTGAGGGAATGATACATGATGGCATAGCTTGTTGGGTTACACTAAACATAGACCGATATATTACTTCACTACATGATTGCCAAGATGGATTGTCTCCAAGATAGAGAGGGATATGTGAATGGATTTTGAGTCTATAGTTTTTATTTGGATATTTCTTAGAGCCGAGAGTCAGTGAATATAATTCAACATTGAAGGAACAAGCAATCCAACAACTAGAGCCAGATACATAGCCAGGGACCATAACCAATATTGAGAGACACAAGCTAGAGCTACAACCAAAATCAAATATGTATCCATGAGCCAATGCCATAGTAGTTTTTCAGACACGAATATAAAAGTACATTGATCCATATTAGTTTCCTTGATGATTTGGAGACCAAAAATCCTCTCAATGGGGAGATATGATCCAAAATGGATATGATATCATGAATGGGTCTAAATATCAGTACATGCAAGATTAATATATATATATATATATATATATATATATATATAT
>SNQJ01S0001454.1:482284-506203 GCA_010110895.2 Picea sitchensis
AATTTCTCAACCCTAAACTTTCCATCTTTCGACATTGCTCCCACTCGAACCAGGAACCCTCTTTTCCTGCGAGTTACCTTACGCTCTGATACCAGTTGTTAGAAAAACAGGACCGTGGAGCAATAAAATAAATCAAATGCAGAAACAAAATACATAAGACACACAATACAAGAGAGACACAGATTTACGTGGTTCACCCAGTGTGGGCTATGTCCACCAGAGAAATTGTCATGTCCTTCCTTTATTACTATCCAACAAATGAAGGGATACAACCTACAGCAAAACCCACTGTAACTTCCTCTTCTTTCTCTCACAGTCTCCTCTCTCAAAATACAATATTCACCATCATACATAGCCGCAATACATTTCCCTCATAAAAGAGGGTTTCCTTCTAGGGAAAAAAACCCTAACATAATCTCTACCGTTAGATCTGCGACCTTATAATGAACGGTCCAGATTTACAATGAACTTACAATATACTTTTACAAGGCAATCTTTGCTTTGGGGGCTTCGCCCCCGAACCCCCGCTTGCCCCCAAACCCCCCAGTCGGGGGGATAGCCCCCTCGAACCCCGCAGAGGGGGTACCCCTCCTCTGCACTCCCCCGTGTGGAAGAGTGTACATACTTCCGGGGTGTAAATACTTCATGGAGTATAAACACGGCTGAAAGCAAGGACCTCTAAATCAGGAAGATAATCAGGCTCCACAACCAACAATTATCTCTAGATAATCTATAAATGTAACATTTTTGAAGGAGAATGGGCTTTTGTTTGTTACATTTTTCTAAACTCCTTTAGACAATTTTAAATAGGAGAAACCAATGCTAGCCAAGCTATTGAGAGAAAGACTATGATTCTAATGTTGCATGTATGGAATTTATTCTATCATATACTATTATTAGTATTTTTACACTCATGTTAGGAGAAATTTGAGGTCTAAAATGGGCCTCCTAAGAAAAGTAATAAAACAATAAAACAAGAGTTATGAATTTTCAAAGGGAAAGAAATAAAATTGTTTTTTTTTTTAAATTGTATTTTCAACTTATCTCACATGTTTACTCAAATTTCAAGTGTAGGAACTCATTGGATGCATAATTAAATTTCACATCCAATGACTACCCATTCTACATACTTATGATAGACACACAATGAGATAAATTGGAAATACATGAAAGAAAACATGTTTGATGTAAAGAAACATGTTTTTTCATTTATTTCTAGTTTATATCATTGTGGATCCACCAAAAGTATGTAGAGTGGGTACTCATTGGATGAAAATTTTGATTTTGCAACTAATGAGTGCCTACAGTTGAAATTTGAGTAAACCCCATAAGGAGATATTTCAAAAATACGATTAGAAAATGTAGTTTTCTTCCTTTCCCTCCAAAAATATTTACCCTTATGATTGACATCATCATATTAACTCCTATTGGTTCTTTTAAAGTTGATTTTGATAATACATTTTTTGTTTTGAGGCTCATTTGTTACCCCAAAATTCCCCCAATCAATGTCATTTTTAATAGGTGGATTATTCTGTGATTGAGAATGCATTGTTATTTTTGTTTGTTTCTCAATTGTTTGTCTATTCCTTATGAACATAGAACTATAACCAACTACTTAATTGTAGGGTTTTCTTGTTGATATATTATTACTTGTATTTATACCATTATTTATCCAATGACCTTCTATTGAAGGTAATAGTAGAGGTACATTGTGTATTGTGTTCAAAACTCTCTATTAGTAGTTCATACCTAGAATCTCAAATAGATTTGCATTTTACATATAGAGTAGAATTACATTTGCATTCACGTTTATCATATTAATGTTTAAATAAAATTTTAAACCATTAATGGTTGTTGGTCCAAAATCTGAATGTGTTCTCTATTCCAAACAATGTAAGGTCTAATTGGAACCTTTCATTGTGCAGAACCCCTACTATTTGTAAGGGGCATTCTTCCATATCAACATGTTCTACTTTACATATTTGGTTGTTGAGAAGGTGACTATGGTGATATCACATAATGGTAATGAAAAATATGTTTAATAATCTTAGGCCCGTGGATTTTTTAATTGTAATACACTTGGATATAAAGACCACCAATAAAATTAGAAGGGGTAGAAAGGTGGTGAACATGAGAATTAATTAGGCGAGCTTTGTGTACCTTGGAAATCATGTTCAAATTATTAAACATTGTAAAATGATCAAGGTTCCTCTTGCATGGAATTTGTGCACATATATTAGGAGAATATAGCTTGGCATGGGATTTGAATTGTGGTCTTGAGAAGGTAGTGATTCAATTATCCAATATCAAATCAAAATGCATATGAGAGTACTCAATAAGTAGTTTTTCATAAAGGAACATGCATAATAATAGTGGATTCTAAAGCATCCATATAGATGAATGTTTGCATCTTCTTTCAACTTGCAGGGAAACACATGATGAGGTTCCTTGTTTAGCTTGCATTTGTATTTTAGCTTATCTTAATGTTGGTTTAGGACAATTTTATAGTTTTGAATAAACATGTATAAGAAAGAAATTTGTTGATGCAACATCAGAATCCTCAAAGCCATCCATAAAGGGCATAATTAGCTCACAAGGGATGGAGACCCACACAATATTTATTGGTTTGAATTTCTATAAAGCCCTCACTTAATTAGTTGCATTGAAATATATGTGAATACAAGTTGTTTATTTAGAAACTATTCTTAGATGAATGTTATGAGTTAAACTTTGATTTCATTTTCGTCATCATAATAACATATTGATGTGTCCTGTCAAATTTATGGATCAAATTCCATTTTCTTCCATCATCATATCAAGGTCTTTGATTTCATTTTCGTCATCATAATAACATATTGATGTGTCATGTCAAATTTATGGATCAAATTCCATTCTCTTCCATCATCATATCAAGGTCTTCCTAATCCAATGAGGTATGTTAATTTATGGCTTCAAAAAAAGTGGTATGCATTTAAATTATCATCGTAGGTGATGGTGAGAACACAATATAGAAGAGTTTAGAATAGACAATTAAAATTATACAAGGATAGTGTCAAAGTGTTGTATAACTAGTGATAAAAGAAGAAAAAGAAAAAATACAAAACTTTGAGTTGAGAATCACAACAATTAAAAATTTGTGAGAAAATTTTGGTTTGTTATTGCTCCAAAACATTATTTTTCTTTATTATGAAATTTCACTTTTGTGAAAAAATATTTATAATTATTTTAAATACTAAAATACAATTCCTAAAATTCATGTAAGTCAAATATTTATAATTATTTTAAATACTAAAATACAATTCCTAATTATTTTAAATACTAAAATACAATTCCTAAAATTCATGTAAGTCATTTTCTTGAACTGAGCTACAAGAATCAATATTAATATATCTCTAGCCACTCATCTTCAAATGGAATTTTTGTGAGGGATTTGATTCCATTACTACATCCACTCAATAAAGAAAGGATTGACATGTATCATACTATACTTTCCCGTGCTCATTCTTCATTCCAACTGGAACTTTGCTATCATTAAATGGAATGTATGCACGAGTTGGCCATTACTCAATGCATATATACCACTATTTCAACAGTATTGAAAGATTAAATCTATGCTCAATAATAAAAATAATACAAGGTTGTAGTGGAGATTGGAGTCTAATACATGAGATAGAAATTAAAAAGGTTGGTTTGACCATTTAAATTTTGGGTTGGTAGCACGAATTTATAATGTTCCATTAAACACAGGAAAAAAACTATCACTAACATGTAGGTAGAGGGAATGAAAGCTCGTGAATTATTCGACCTACTGTAGTACTGGGAATACAGTCTATAGATCTCACATACGCTTAGAAATAGGCCATATGACGCATGGTGTGGTTTCTACTAGTTGTTGGGTAATGTATGGCCTCTGTAATTAATCACATTAAACACAGTTAGAAAATCACATTAAAAAAATAAGAACATTTCACACACATTAATTACTCCACAACCATAAATAAATCCATACATAAAAACACTACATTTACTCTGAAAATCCAAATGGAAAAATCAGGTTCAAATGGTTGTTCAGTATTATTTCGTCAATCGATGGTTACAATGTACTTCATGGCTCTCTATGCATACTCCCCACATTATCCGAAAAAAAACTGTTTGAAAATCAAGTCAGTTTGAAAATAATGAAAAAAAACAAAAAAACTAATCTTTTAGTTTCCATACCTCTCTCTTTTCCTCTCCTATTTTCAATTTTCTATTCTATTTTATTTTATTTTCTTTCTCTTTATCTCATTTTGTTAACTCTATTTTCAATTTTCAATTCTATTTTATTTTATTTTCCCTCTCTTTATCTCATTTTGTTAACTCTTTCCTTGTTATTTATACTTTCTCTAACCTTTATTAATTACTGAATTGCATTTACAAGTATTACTTGTTAGGATTCATTGTTATTTATACTTTATCTAGCCTTTAATTGCATTTACAAATTTTTACAAGAAAAAATTTTAATATCAAATTTTTACCTTATTTTTTATTAAAAGTTTATATTAGTTTTAAATAGTTTTTATAGTTAATTTTAAATGTTATATCAACGAACCAGCCAGCCGTCATCCTGTAGCTGGTTGTCAATTTTGTGTTTTGGCAAGTTTCTTCAAACTATTGCGTCAACAAGCTGTTGCGTACCTTCCTTTACTTGGGTGTCCAACACTTTTCAAAAAATGGTATCCACAGATTTTTATTGACCTAGTTACGTATTAGTTTCTCTTATATATAAGTGGTACTGGCTGCAAAATGTATTGTTGCGTTATTGACAAATATTTGAATTATACTTTTCAGTGTTTTATTGGTAGATGAAAACATCTTTAATTCGAACAATTTATTAAAAACATGTTAACCATTACTGGTCTGATAAACCTGTGCAGACTAATGTTTGAGTTACATTAATAGATGTATTATTTTTTCACAGTGCACATGTAAGAAAACCAGGTTTGGATTTATAATACCATGAAATTTATAATCAAATTCATAATGGAAAAGATTATGTAAGAAACATTGATCAAATTATTATTATTATAATAGTTATGAGTAATCAATAAATAAAAATTGATTGGACTTAATAAAAAAAAACATTTATTTATTTATGAATATTAAAAAAATAAATTATTTATTTTGTATTTGTAAATGTAATTTTACATAGTTAAATATAATGTTGAGAGTATTTTTGAATACAAACTATGTATCTGGTTGAGTTTTTTAGTATTCTCTGATGATGGAGAAATGTCCACTCAAAATTTTATCTTCCCTGTCAAATTATATATATATATATATAAATTCTAACTTTTTTCAATTATCTGTTTATTTTATTTTCTTATTATCTTTTATAGAATTTGTTACTTATCTCTTTTTTTAATTAAAAATTGATTATTTTATAACTATAAATAATATATATTTTTATAATACACTTAATTAATATTTTTATCAATTTATCTTTTTTATCAAGTTAAAATTGATTATTTCCTTAAGATTTTTCCTCTTATTTTTTATTTTCTTGATAAAATAAAAAAATGATATTGTCAAATTTATATTTTTTTAAACAATAAAGTAAAAAAATTAATAAATAAAGAAATAAAAATTTAATTTCCATTTTAAGTGATCCAGATAAATAAAAAATACTCATATAGAAAAAGATAAATAAAAAATACTCACATAGCAAAAAAAAAAAAAATCCATTTTAATGGATATCTGAGTGTGTCAAAAAAAAATGGATATATATTTGGAAGTCTCTACATAAAACATATATCAACAGTCTCTACATAAACCATATATCAACATAAGTATGAATGTTAGTTAAATCACCACCAATCAAAAACCGTCACTATGAAATAGTTACAACTTCCACCAATCTTTGAAATAGTGAATGAAATCAATTAGTTTGGATTTCTTTAGAAATTGAGAAATATGTTCACAACATCCTGGATTAATAATGAAAAATGTGTAATTTCCCTTTAAAATTGGATATTTCTATCATTTTTTTTAGTGTAACTAACGTATTCTTCATTTATTTTTAGCTAACATTGGTGTGCATTTTAGATGTAAAAAATTATTAGGAAATAGAGAACATACATGTGGATGAATAATGGATGAATAATATTTAAGTGAAATAAAATTGAAAATAAATATAAAATAGAATGAAGAAATGAAAAATAAATTGAAACATTTGCACACTTTATTGGCTAAATCTATGCAAAGGCATCATCAACAAGAGAGGATAAGGGTTTCCATGTGGGACTGGAAGACAAAAAAGTGTTGGAAAAATACTTGCAACCACATTACAACTATTTCCCACGCCACAATCTGATAAAGGTTTTCATGTAAGACTGGAAGACAAAAATTGTTGGCAAAATACTTGCAACCACATTACAACTATTTCCGATACTACAATCTTTGATATGACCCAATTGACAATAATGTTTTTTAATGTGTGTTGAAAGAAAAAATGATGTACAAAGGATACTACCATGCCCAAGATCTCATGAATATAGTATTACATAGAAATAATGTTGTTTACATAAAAATAATGTTGGTGTGGTTAATAAGATCATTAGAAACAAGCACATCATTTGAATATATATTTTAGAACAACACCACCTACTTGATAAATAAGGCTCCTAAGAAAAACTATTTCATGAATTAAAATTACATGAAACTGATGTTGACCTAGTAAAAAAGGTCACTAGAAAAATTCATTTCATGAATTCATATTATAGGAAAAATACCAATGGCCTGGTAAATAAGGCTTCTTGAAACAAACATTTCATTGATTCATATTATAGAATAATAATAATGTTTTGAAAAATAAGGCCACTTGAATTAATCATTTATGAATTCATATATTAAAGCAATGACACTTGATTGGTAAATAAGGTTGCTATAACAAGAATTTTGTGACTTCTTAACATAAAATTAATGTTGAGTTCATAAATAAGACTTCTTAACATAAAATCCATTGTAAGGATGTTGTGCTCATCCCTAATCAAATTCTCCACATGTCATCTCTTCATTATCCTTAGAGTGAAAAACTCTTAATTTAGTAGGAACACATCCACCTTGTACTTCCTTTCCATCCAATACTAGACATTGAGTGAATTATCCTCTTGAATCCAATAGTATAGGTTATATCTTTTTGATAGGAATGCATTCCTCTTATTACAAGAAAAATATTATGGGATTATTGTGCAACAATAATTTGAACATGATTAATGTGTATTTGAATTGGAGAAACATAGAAAAAAAAGAGATCCAACTCAATGTATTATATGTTCTAATAAGTGCAAACAATGAAGCCATTGTTGGTGTGCAGATGTAGGATTGAGAGGATCATGGCAATACACAATATTTTTTTCCATATGCTGAGATTGGATGTAAATGATCATTTCTAGGTGTAGTCTATTGGGAACTATTTTATCAATATAATGCAATTGGAATATTGTCTTCCTCCTCTCTTAATTGGGATTTTATTTTTATTTTTCAAAGGATATTTAGTAATGCCTTTGTAATCTCATGGGTTGGAAGAACACTATTCCATGAAATAATAAAAGAGTGGGTTAGATCCCAACATTGAAATAACATAACATGTAATGTGGGTTCCTACGGAATGGTGAGAATGACCAAAACAAAATCAATATATATCTCTCTGTAATGTTGAGATGGTGTGCATTATATGGATTACATTAAAAAAAAAAAATCCAATTAAAAACAAACCTAGCTAGAATATATCTCTCTATAACTCTAAGATGACGTTTGTGGCATTATTTTTTTGAGAAAACACATATTTTTGGGTTTTGAATTTAAAAGCAAACATTACATGAATGGGATTATGGGATTTAAGTAAAAGGAAAATATTTTTGCATTTCAAAACTAGTTGGAGAAAACCAAACTTCGGTGAAATGGAACAAATCATGAAAGATTTAAGGGTTTTACTCTAAAAATCAAACCTAACCAACATATATCTTTCTATAATTCCACCATGAAAATCATTACATGAATTATAAAAAAAAAAAGTTTATTGATTTTCAATTAAAATGCGCCTAACTGGTAAGTACGTACACGCGCACGCGTGCACGCGTGCACACACACACACACAATAATGCCCCTTTCCAAGTGATCAAGATGTCTCGATAGACTATATGACTCATGTAGTTTATAGTCAACAAGGAAAAAGGGAGTCATCCCGGATGGGATGCCATGTAGCTACGGGAGGCCACATAGCCTGCCCCAAGCCCAAGCCATAAATATGGCAGGCCGATGCCCTTCACCCCAATATTGAATGAAGGGAAGCCATTACTGTCTATTGAAAAGGGGAGGACAACTCCCTCATGTGAAGCTGATGGTGACTCCAAGGTTTAAATGCAGGGGAGGGATCAATATTGTGGTCATGTCGAGACTGGGATTATCTCTACCTCTTGGATGAGGTTGGCTCCATTTCTCTCTCGTGCTCCACCTCCATGGTCGCTCTGAGAGCGAGACCTGCATCCAATGTATTATTATTGAGCTTACCCAGAGAATTATCAATCCTCCTAGCCTAGCCTTGCCAAGGGAGAGAGGCAAGCCGAGGCGTGGCCTAGCCTAGTATAGTCTATCTGCATGATATAGGTGTGTGCAGAGGCTGGAACGCGCCCTTTCCATTGCTCGGACTTAGAGATAGCAAAAACCAAGAACACTGCCAATGGTATATGTTGAGGATGATATTCCGAAGAAACCCATCCAGGTTCCTCTAGATTTTATACTCTTCAAATTCTCGGATGATATGCAGTCCCCCAGCCATAACCCAACAACCACAAGTGCCCTGATGACCATGGAGGGAGATACATGCATAATTGAAGAGGAATTCCCAAGGGAATTCCTACATATGGATTATATTGCCTCAATTCAAGACACATATTTCCCAGTTGGTACAATGATGGAGGAGGTCAAGGCAGTGGAGGTCATGGACACTGGTACAATGGTGGAGGAGGTAAAGGTAGTGGAGGTCGGGGAGTTGGAGGAATTGAGAGCTGAGGTGGAGGTCCACCCAGTCTCGACGCCTCCACCACTCATTCTTCTCCCCGATTTATGCCATGATCCACCACCTTTCTTCAATCCAGAGCTGCTCGAGCTCATCTTCAAGCTCAAGAGCCAGATGGTAGACTAGATACACCTGGACACCCTCATGCACCAACGGATCGACATGCTTTATGATGCATTCTCAAATGCATCTGGAACTCAACATTTCTCGACCTGTGCAAGGCCTTTTTTTTCTCCATCCCAGGGATGGCCCTTCCATAGGCGCTCCACATGACATGCCCCTAGGTTATAATGTGTAATTTCTTTGCTATGGATACCCCGCACACTCTCTGCATGACAATGATACACTTTTACATTTCAATCCTCTTTTTTTAGTTGGTAGTTTTTCTTAGATGCATAGAACAGTTCGGTAAGAACACGAATTCGCCACTTGCCCTAGTTTCCATTTGGCAGGGAAGATGGCAGATAGCTATTTTGTCTAAAATTATCACAGTCTGCCACTTGTTCTAGTTTTCGCTAATTTGGTGGAACAGGTGGCAGATTGCTGACATGTGGCATTTTTGTACTATAAAAGCACAGTAATAGGAAACACCCTTTTTATTTACAAAATAAAAAATAAGGAAAAAGGGATTCAAGGAGTTGTCACTAGGTAAAAATATTGTCAAACTCTAAAAGTGACATTAAATATAAAAAAACAGTTATATTTAATGGAATTGGAGGGAAAATAAAGTGAAGATTTGATTTATTCAAAATGGGGGAAAGATATAAAAGGTCCAAAGGAAAGATAAATAGAAGAGAAACCCTTCCCTTTTGCATCATGTTTTGATATCTTATTGAGTGCTCTTATAATCAACGTTTTCTTTAGGGTTTTGGGAAAAACCCTTCCACTACATGTTTAGTTTCGGTGGTACAATATCCACCCTAGCCAGACAAGAGGGGAATTCATCTGAGATCCTCACTCGAGTTCATTGTCGTGCCTATTTTCATTCACGAGAGAATTTGAAGTCAAAAGGGGTTTATGACAAATTTCCTAGGAAGTTGTTCATCAGGGTCGTAGGTGCAGGAGGGTTTCATGTACTTGGAAAAGGAGGTGTCCTTGAGGGTTGAACTAGGGTCATCCCGTGAGGCCTCACTAGACACCACGTAGGCATCCCAGGAGGACCCTTGTGAATTGGGGTTTTGCAGTAGCTCGTTGGATTGGGTCTGGGAAGGAGTCTGAAGAAAATGTAGGGTCGTTTGTAGAGAAAACATCACCTGAGTAGAGAAAAGGAAGGATTGAAGATCCTTGGGTTCCATATCTTGACATTATTTGTTCCATGGTGTTGTTTCTATAGTAGTTTGTGATGCTTCTTGGCAGCCATTAGATTTTTTTCTTAGTAGTAGTCTGCAGTTTTTATTACAACCCTAAGTTACCATTGTACTGATTTTTGGGGAAATTCCATCCATAATAAGATTCCATTGTTATATTTTCAATTCTATGTGTAATGGATGTATTATCTATGTTTAAGTTATGATTTGGCACTTCCAGCAAACTATTTGATAAAGTATCACAAAGAAGAATAATAATATTGGGAAGTACACATATATTTCCCATCTATCCCAGTTGGGAACATTACAGTGGTATCATAGTTGGTGATTCTACCATCCTGTGACTACATTGATGCCTAGAATAAAAGGGCATGGAGGACAAACTTCTAGAGAATCGCCAAAAATAGAAACATAAGTAAAAATTGTAGAGTCGAAACAAGAAGGAAGCATGGGAGACAATAATGAGGTGATCCAGATACTACAATATTTGGTCAAGAGATAGGAAGATACAACAAAGTTCTAGCAGCAATCGCTTGAGGCATTCACATAGTTTTTAGGACAACATGGAAATATGAATGGTGCAGGTCAAGGTGAACCCAATGGATCCCATTGGAGTGACAAAATACACTCTGAGAATAGAAACAACCACACTCCAACTCAAAGAAAGAGCTTAAAGACCCCTATCCCTTTATTACCACAGTTCCTTACAAGACACCCTACAAAAGCAAAGGAGCAACCAAATCAGGGGATTGATATTAACGTCTCATACAAAGAGTATTAGATGATAGATGCATAAATCTATGAGAATATTTCCTATAAAGACTTTTGTGAACTCAAACATAAGTACAACCCAAGGGAGGTGAACAAAGGAACACATAGCCCATAAATTTTTTATCTCATGTACAAGGTGGGAAGGTTGACTATTTGACCCTTCGATGGATCAACAAAGAGTATGGTCGAGGCATGGGTACATGAGTTAGACACATACCTCCAACTCAACCCAATGTCTGAATTAGAAGAAATTCAATATGCCATTCTTCACTTGGAAGGATAAGCTCACGAATGGTGGTACCATGGGTTGGTGACATTAGGGCATGCCAACATCACTTCATATGTGGAATTCACTCAAAGCTTGATGGAAAGGTTTGACCAAAAGGACCCTGAAATACACTTCAGGGAATTGGAAAAATTGAAATAAACATGCACACCTGAAGCATACATCACATAATTTGAAAGAATGGTGATTATGGTGACATATATCTCTCAGGAGAGGTTGGTGATGTTATTCGTGTAAGGATTGGATGAATCCATGAGAGGATGGGTGAAGGCCTTTAGGCCAACCACATTGTAGGAGGTCATCATGAGATCCCAATATATGAAGGACGTAGTCAACAAGAAGGCTTCAAAAAAATCCTTCATCCCTAAAGGAAGCAAGGAGACCAAATTTCCCCAGAATTCATGGATAGGGAAGGACAAAACGGATGAAGAGACTCAAAGAGAAATAAGGAGGAATAAACTCTATTTAAACTGCAAATATCCATGGGAACCAGGTCATAGATGTATGGGAAAGGGTAAATTCCATTACATCGAGGTAGTTTCCGACGAGAAGGATGATGGTGATGTGAAGGTATTGGACAAGATAGTAGTGATCCCTCACAAACTAAAGAGAAGGTGCCATTACAAGGCATCCCTAAGGGGGTAACCATTTTCATAGTTTTGGGAGTCCCTAAATATTATACCTTCGAGATTATAGGCATTGTGAAAGGGCAGAGAGTTACAACACTAGTGGGTGATGGAGCTACCCACAATTTCATTGATGTTAAACTTGTCAACTAGAGATAGATCCTTTAGAGGATTTTGAGGGATTCAATGTGGTAGTAATAGATGGGTACAACATGACATGCACTTAGAGGATCCTGGGACTGGAAGTAACCTTCGGTAACTACACATTGACTGATGACTTTTACATCATGGATTTAGCAGATACTCATGTGGTGTTAGGAGTTCAATGGCTATACTCTTTGGGGGATATTCACATGAATTATAATGACATGATAATGGAGTTCTAGGACACAGATGGGTAGTGATTTGTTCTCAGAGGTATGTCAATAGGTTACCCCAATATTGTGTATAACTAGTGCATGGAGGCCCCTTTTAGACATGGGGATGCGACTTGCGCAACATAGTTCTTGATCACTATGGAGAAATTGTCATAGGAATGCCAAGATTACCTTGTGAATATCCATGCATTGTTGGGAAATCATGAGAGAGTGGTTGAATCATTTCCAGTAGGGATACCACCAAACAGAGGATTTGAGCATGCCATTGAGCAAGAAGAAGGGTCAAAGCCTATCATCATCACTCCCTACAGGCATCCCAAGATATTCAAGGATGAAATAGAGAAGGCCATAAAGGCTCTTCTAGAGATGGGACACATCTGGCCTAGTTCTAGTCCTTTCACTTCGTTAGTTATACTCATGAATAAGAAATATGGTATTATGAGAATATGCATAGACTACGGGGTGATAAATAAAAATACCATCAATAACTGATACCCAATACCCCAGATTGATGAGTTGATCAATGAGATGCATGGGGAAGTGTATTTCTCAAAGGTTGATCTGTGATTAGGGTACCACTAGATTTAGGACAGGGAGGAAGATATACATAAAACAACATTTAGGTGTCATTATGGGCACTACAAGTTTCTAGTCATGCCCTTCAGTTTGACTAATGCACCAGCTACCTTTCAGTCATGCATGAACCATATATTCAACAAATAGTTGAGGAAAGTTTTACTAATGTTCTTTGATGATCTTCTCATCTACATTAGGACATGGGCAGAACAACTAAAGCATGTGGATGAGATTCTCACCATTATGGAGGAATAGTCACTTTTTTCCAAGGAAGAAAAATGTTAGTTTGGGTTGATAGAGATCCTCTATCTAGGGCATGTGATTGGTGTTGAGGGAGTAAAAGTGCATCATGAGAAGATTGATACCATCTTAGACTGGACCACTCCTAGATCACTCACATATCTATGAGGATTCTTTGAGATATGTAATTACTAAAGGAGCTTTGTGAAAGGGTTTTTGCAATTGGTAGTGCCATTGACACATCTCACCAAAAAGGGGGTATTCTTATGGTCAAAAGATGAACATGTGGCATTTGAAAAAATTAATAAGGTGATGATTACTTTCCTAGTATTAGCACTATCATATTTCACACAACCTTTTGTCCCGGAATGTGATGTATCTGGTGAAGGGATAGGAGCAGTATTGATGCAAAAATGACACTCGATCACCTTCGAGAGAAAGAATATAATGGATCTTGAGAAGCTCTATCCAATCTATGAGAAGGAGATGTTGGCCATCATGCATGCATAGGCCAAATTCAGACAATACTTGGTAGGATGACGCTTCGTGGTTAGGATGGACCACAACAACTTGTGATATTTCTTGGAGTAGAGTGACCTAAATGAGAGACAACATAAATGGGTGAGTAAGGTACATGCATATGATTTTTACATTGAGTATGTACAAGGGAAGAAGAATGTAGTTGTTGATGCCTTATCCAGGAAGCATGCAACCTTATCCATGTCAAAGATCTCAGGGGACTGGAAGTCCATCCTCTTGGTGGAATACTCCAAGAATAATTTTTCTTGTGAGATGATGGAGGGAAGTATTCATGATGATAGGTACAGGGTAGTATATGACATCATCTACTACAAGGACAAATTCTATCTTGTCCCTAATTCCAAACTCAAGGATAAGATTGTGAATTCATCACATAATGCACCACTAGAAGGGCACTAGGGGTATCTAAAGACCTATTGACAAGTAAGGGAGAGATTCTGATGGAAAGGTCTCAAAGGGGATGTATTGCGTCATGTGAAGGAGTGTGTGACTTGCTATCAAAACAAGTCATATTTCACACATCCTGTAGGACTACTTCAACCAACCATTGTCAATTCTAAAGAAGAAATGTGAAATAATTTCTATGGATTTCATCACAGGATTACCAAAGGTGCAGGGAAGGGACTATATTTATATGGTGGTGGAAAGGTTGACTAAGTATGCACACTTCTTTTCTGTTCCTACGGATTATAATACATCTTAGGTAGTATATCTATTCTTCAGGGAAGTTTTTAGACTCCATGGCTTACCAAGAAACATAGTCAGTGACAAGGATAGTAGGTTTATCAGTGTGTTTTGGTGAGAGTTGTTAAGGTTATTGAAAACAAAGATGACACCTAGCACTAGCTATCATCCCCATATAAACGAGTAGACTGAGATAGTAAATAAATGGGTATAAGGGTACCTGAGGAATTATGTTTCAGGGAAGCAACGAGAATGGATAAAATGGTTACATATAGGTGATCACTTCTACAACACCAATTATCACATGTCCATTGGGATGATCCCATTCAGGGCATTGTATGGATATGATGCTCTGTCTTTTGTGGATTTGGCATTTGGAGAGATAAGATTTCCTAAGGAATAGTTACAAGAAATTCAAGACATCTTAAGGGTCTTGAAGGAGAATCTATAGGCTTCTCAGAATCAACATAAAATGTATGCAGATAGACATAGGGTAGAAAGAATCTTTGAGGTTGGAGATCTTGTCTTTATTAGATTGCAGATGTACAAAAAATTGTCGATGATGAAGAGTGGTGCAAAGAAGATCAAGCCCCTCTTTTACGGACCATACAAAGTCATCAGGAGAGTTGGGGAAGTGGCATATGAGTTGGATCTATCGGAGGGTAGTAGGATCCACAACATAATCCATGTATCTTTCCTGAAGAAGGCTTGGGGACAACATGTCACTACTTCAATAGATATTCCTCCACTAGATGAGGAAGGGAAGTTGGTTCTAGCTCCTGAGAGGATAGTTGATGTTAGGGAATGAATACTTAAGAGAAGGATCATTTGAGAGTATTTGGTTGTATGGAGAGTATTTCCTATAGAAGATGATACCTGGGAGGGGGAGCAAATTTTATAGCACCCTGATCTAGAATTGCTTGAGGGCATGCAATCTTGGGAAGGAGGAATATAATTTCCCATTCCAAGTGAGCATGATGACTCAATATCCTATGAAACTCCCATAAGCTATAGTGAACAAGGAAAAACAGAGTCAAGGAGGTGTCACTAGGTAAAAATATTGGCAAATCTTAAAAGTGACATTGAATAAAATAAACAATTATATTTAATGGAATTTGAGGGAAAATAAAGTGAAGATTTGATTTGGTAAAAATGGGGGAAATATTTATAAGGTCCAAAGGAAGGATAAATAGAGGAGAAACCCTTCCCTTTGGCATTATGTTTTGATATCTTATTGAGTGCTCTTGTAGATTTCATTGTTTTTGGGGTTTTGGGAAAACCCCTTCCACTACAAGTTTAGTTTCGGTGGTGAAATATCCACCCTAGCTAGACAAGAGAGGGATTCATTTGAGATCCTCATTTGAGTTCATTGTGGTATTTTTTTTTTCATTTGGGAGACAATTTGAAGTCAAAGGGGGTTTACGACAAATTTTTGAGGAAGTTGTTCATCAGGGCTGCAGGTGCAGGAGGGTTTCACGCACCTGGAAAATGAGGCGTCCCCACGGGTTGATATAGGGTCATCCCATGAGGCCCCGCTATACACCCCACAATAGTCCCATGAAGACCCCTATGAATTGGGGTTTTGCATTAGCTCACCAGATCAGGTCTGGGAAGGAGTCTAAAGCAATTGTAGGGTCGTACATAGAGAAAAAATCACCTGAGTAGAGCATAGGAAGGATTGAATATTCTCATGCTCCATATCTTGGCATCATTTCATGTTCCATGGTGTTGTTTCTTTAGTAGTTTGTAATGCTTCCTAGCAGTCATTAGCTTGTGTTCTTGGTAGTAGTCTGTAGCTGTTATTACCGCCCTTAGTTACCATTGTACTGATTTCTCAGGAAATTCCATACATAATAATATGCCATTGTCATCTACTCAATTCTATGTGTAATGGGTGCATGATCTATGTTTAAGCTATTATTTGGCACTTCCAGCAAACTGTTTGATAAAATCAAAAGGCGAAAGTTATCAGTTAGAGAAAACTGTTAGAGAAAAAGACAGAAGAACCAATAGAGCATCAAGTAGCGCAGCTTGCGGAAGTTATCCAATAGCTTCAACAAAGAATCACAGATATGGAGATACGAACAATGCCAAGTATCCCGCAGGAAGTGCGAGACTAGAGAGAAGTAACTTTGAGGAGCGCAGTTGAGAGAATCAAGGCATTAGCCTTGGAATTCGAACAATTCAGTAGTCGAAGTGTGTAGACATATGAGTGCCTTGCAGAGGACCCCAATCTTAGGACTTTAGAGTCACATCTCCAAGAAGCAAAGCAACAAGAAACAACAATGTAGGCGTAGTTGAAGCCTCTATCAGCGGTTGAGAGGATGAAGAGATCCCAGGAACATTGCACTGTTCAGCAGTAGGTCCATGCCATATAGATAAAAGTCATTGAACTGACTCAGAGGCTCCAACCCGTACAAGATGTAGCTTGCCAAATGTTTGAGGAGATTGAAGGTCGAGGAGCAGAGCTAGAACAAGTAGTCATTGCAGTCAAACAACGATTAGAGGGACCTGCCAACGAAGTATTTATCCAAGAGTTCACTGAGCAGGAGGCCCTAGCGCAACAATAGGTCAAAGCAACTCGAGCCAAGCTCGAGGATTTTGAGGCAGAGTTACCCAGAGAAGAGTGACTCGAGATGAGTCACAGGTGAGTTTTGGGGGCATGTTGGCCCTTGACCAAGTTTTGAGAATCCTTGGTCATGATTGATCTATTTTGGGACTTGGAAAGGTTGTCAAAGACAGAGTGCAATTCGAAGCAGAGATCATGGGATCTCAGCCCCTTTTTAGGGATTTTTGGGTTTTGGGCTTATGTAACGGGTATGGGGATGTCGGCCCATGATTTTACCCATTCTTAGGCCTATTTTGTAATGTATAAATAGAAATCTAGGCGATGTAATAAGTAGCTAGTAGCCACGAGACACTAGATGCATCTGTATGATGTCATGCTAAGTGAAAATTGTAAATGCTTTGTGCATGTTGTGTTGAGAACTTGCAGGGATAAGTACAAGTGACTGTAAGAGACTGTGGAAAGTCTTTGTGCTGTAACCTAACTCGGGGAAGGAGGATTTGGTGAAGTGTGTGTAGATCTCTTGTCCTATGCAGAGTAGGATTTTATGGCTCTATGCATGTAGAAGATTGACAGAAGACAATAATGAAGAAGAAGAGTTGTTGGATGTAGCCCTAGGCAGGGGGTGAACCACGTATATCTTGTGTTGTGGTTGCTTTGTGCTTTATGGTTTTTTTATGGTTCATGTGATTTATGATTAGTATAGTAATGCATGTTTAGATGCAATTGATATGATAACTTAGTGATTAGTAATGTGAATGAATGCTAGATCTGATATGTTTCCTTATGCTAAGTGCCTCAATATGTTAGATCTTGTTGAATACTGTGTGCATTATAATTAGGGTTTGTATGCGCTGTGAACTAAGATTAAGTACTGATGAATAACGAATTCTAAGTTCTCTGTTAAGGTGTTATAATCACATATCTGTGTCCCAACTAAGGTTGCAGACATATGAGTCCTGCAACCACCTCTACCTCTACCTCGGGTGAGACTACATCTTCTTTGCAGGTGTTGCCAAAAGGGCTGATAGTTAGTTTTTCTTTGCTGCACTCATGAGCGTTGAACCATGGGTTTGCCCATGTGCCAACAAATGGTTCCATTGTCGGGACCTGAAACTATGATTGTTGGGAACTGAAGTAAAGAAAAAGAGAAGATTTGTGCATAGATTTGCTACTGAAGTGTGCATTATTCTACCTGGAACTGTGATTGCTAGGAACTGAAGTAAAGAAAAAGAGAAGCTTTGTGCGTAGATCCGCTGTTGAAGTGCGCAATATTCTACCTGAAATTTTGATTGCTGGGAACTGAAGAAAAGAGAAAGCTTTGTGCGTAGATTTGTTTCCCTAGTGCGCAGTATTCTACTTGACCTGTAAATATTTGTGCTAAGAAGAGAAGTCAGATCTGAATAAAAGAGGTAATATCTTGAAGCTTTATTCTATGATAAAGGTAAGAATGGTAAAAAGTTTTGATTGAAAAGGTAAGATAAGTGGAAATTTTTTTATTTCGAAAGCATGAATCTAGGTATGTTTGGTAAATTTTGTCCTAGCCTGAAAACTGGGGCAGAACTAGAAGAAAGAAGATTTGATATGAGTATATTTGATAGAAATGATGAAAGATATGTTATTTCTATGCATAGAAATAATGGTTGGACTAACAAATGGATGCAAGATCCTAGAATTTGTTTTTTATAGGTTAGTGACTGTGACCCTAGTGCGTAGTACATGAAAGGTTGGGGATCGTTCAAAAGAAAGAGAGGATTAAATATTTTCTATAGTTGTAGAAGACTAGGGAATCTTGCTAAGGAATTCCCTGGTAGAGATCCTATTTGTCTTTGTTGTAAATCTATGGACCATGAAGTTTTGGATTTCCCTAGAATGATTGCTAAGGTTGACAAAATGCATATGAGACAAGAAAACCCTAAGGAAGATCAAAAAACTAAGACGATGGAAGAACCCCAGAAAGAATTAGAGAATGTATTGTTGCAAATGAAAGAAACCCTGAATGATCATAGAAATATCAACTTATCAGAGATCTTCAAAGAAAAAGAATTCATACAAACAAGAATAGAAGACTTCAACATAGACTATATTCTGGATAAGAAAACACAGGTGAATATCATGACAGAAAGAACTTGGGAAATTTTAGGAAAGCCTGTTATGATTCCTTCATTGGGAGGAATAGGATTATTCAGAGGAAATCTGATAACCCTATGTGGAAGAATCACCCAGATGTCTATGATTTCTCATGGAACTTCGACAGGGGAATATTTTGAGGTTGTTAAATTTATTGAGAACGACACTCCATTTGATATGTTACTAGGAAAAATCTGGATTGAGAAGGATCAGGCCAGAAGAAAAGAAGAGGAAGTCTTAGAACAAAAGAAGAAATAATTAAAATATTTTATGACTAGGAGGATAATGCACTTGATTGAAGAACAAGAGAATAGAGAGAAGTTATTTAGAACCAAAAAATTGGATGTTGAAGTTGAAAGAACACAAGAAGACTCACAGAAGAGTGGAGCACCTACCCCATATAGAGAAGAAATATTTCCCTTGAAGGCTATGAAAGAATCTTAACAACACGAAGTTACTATGCCAAAAGGAGACAAGAATTAGAATGGAAAGAGGAATACTAAGACGAAGATCATAGGGAATAAGGCTAGAAAACTCAGTAAGAAGAGAGAAAAGTTGCAGAATGTTCCAGAGGGGACTTCGCAGAAGGAAGGTTTGCAAAACTAGAACTTCATCGGGATATCAGAACAATGCAACATGGCACTTCTCCATGGAGAAGCAATATGACAGTTAGAGGCCTTATAACCATTAGAATGATGCTCCTGAACAGTTATAACAATAGTTATGACCATAAATCTCTCCATCAAACCGTTGGGATCACACTGCAATAGACATAACTGCATTGATCAAGACCTCTCATCCGTTGGAGAGATCCGTTACATCGTTGTCTACTTATTACATCGATTGTTGCACCAAAAACACTTTTGTGAATTGTATCCAAGCCAACTCATTGATACCATGTTGTGTTTATTGAGATCGACACCTGTTCTATTGATTTGAGCACTCATTCATCCACCTGAGTTATCCGATATGAGTGTGCATGTTGGAAGAGCTCAACATTGCAGAGAAATTCATCGAAGAATTTCTAATCGACCTTATGGTCGAGAAATTAATGCTCCCAGGTATTCAAGCCTCATCGATGAGAGGAGTGCAAGCCTCTTCGTCGATTGCTCACAGATCCAGACCATCCCGAGATATAGTAGAAAAGAGAACCAAGCATCAAGATGACTTGGAGAACGTGAATTTAATCCCGACCATCTTGATTTACTACATCCCACCTCTAGCTGGCGCGATGATTCGTGACAGTGTCCTGAGAGACTTTGATTACACCCTGGTTACTGTGTACCTCTCGAAAGGGATACGTGAACTAAGAACGCAGTAGGATAAAATCCTGACCTTGAAATTCAACAACTTCAACCTAGGGGACTGCAAGAACCATAGTATTCTCACCCCTCATAGGTAATTGACTAGGAGGAAGTGGAAGAACTCAAGGATAATCCCCCAACCATGGATTATGAACCTCGCATAGTCCACCATCCTAAATGTGATGAAGATTCCACATTTCGCAAGGCACCAGAAGGTTAATGTGTATTTCAAGATCTTGATATCGTGCTACCATGACAACTATATATGGATAGAAAGACACATCACTATCTATCTGACGTTGATCCATAGGATCACCAGATTAAGCATGCGGGGACTCGACCCACGAGACTTCTACCCAGGGAAGGCTGCAGATTGCGCATTGGCACAAAGGATTAAAGACATGTATGGGGATGTAGAAAATGGGATGCAAGGCTACAAGGTAGCTTCCATCCAGAATGGCGCAGTGCGCCTGGCCTGCCAACTGATCTCAGGAAATATAGTGAGAAAGAAAAGACCTACGCAGGTCACGGGGTTCATTATTGACCTCACCGAAAAATGTGTAGAAGGGCTCCAAATGAACTGGCCGAAGTACTTAGTCAACCAACTAGAATTGGATTGCCACAAAGCTCAGGATCAGGGCTATGAATTCCATTTTAGTTGGTTGTTGATCCTCATAGTGTTTACTTCTTGGGATATGCCGAAAGGTGCAACCTTCTCAAATATTGAGTACTCGAGCGATATGGGAAAATAATGGTAGTCGAAAGAAGTATTCCACGCATACTAGAAGAGGGCTATTGGGGTTGTACCTTGTATGACACCGAATACCTTGCACCGGTTCAGACCCCTCATGAAGTTCTAGGCAGATTGACACTTTATTTATATCACTGCACGTGCAGACGAGCATAAAAAAGAGCTTCAGTCATACTATAAGCTCACAGAGGAGGACCTCAAAGAGATAGCTAAGGATTGGTCTTCATAGTTCCTTATCCCTGCTGACCTTGCATAAATGTCTGATCCTGAACTACTTGGAAGCTTAGAGGCCACTCACCTGGAACTAGCAGAATGACGAAGACTGAAGAGGTATAAAACCTGAGCAACGCATCAGTGTTACACATAAAAAATACTCACTTTGATAGTGTCGCATTTTGCTCACAAGGTCCCAAGTGTCGCATGTTGCTCACAAGTGTCGCATGTTGCTCACAAGTGTCGCAAGTGTCAAAGAAATCATGCTGCCAAGATGCCTATGTCGTGCCTATAATGACATGAGGAGGACACTTGAAACACCTCAAACATTTGATTTGGAAGAGGAGAAATGAGTCAGCAGGCTTACAAACCTTTTTCCATCTGAAAGCACCTCAAAAACTGAGTTTTTGGAGGGGAGCTCTCCCCTATACCTCTTCTGGGAGTACTGGCACTCTCCCTTACACTGTTTGGGAGCGTTATAAAGCTCTTTGGCCCTTCTGCAGGAGCGCTCCTACCCTCAGGAGCACTGGCGCTCCCCTAAAGCCTACTAGGGAGCGTTATAGCACTCTGAGTGCCCTTTTGAGGGAGCGCTACCTATTTTAGGCAGCAGTTGAGTTGTTGAGATGAATGGGGGAAGGATCTTTTCATTCTTGGAAGGTAGTTGGATTCAAATCTGTAGTCCAACCATGATATTAGGGTAGATCCTTAATTGAAGGAGACAAATCCTCAACTTCCCCAAGGATATCTCAAGTGGTTAAAGCCTCTCCAAGGCTATATAAGCAAGCTTTCTAATGGTGAAAGGGGACTGAAAAAGAGAGAATCACACCAAACTTATGATCTCATAAGTGGTGCTGGAACAGAGAAGGATTTGAAGCATGAGACCTATGATCTCATAGGGAGAAATTAGTGAAGCTATCATCATTTGGATCGTGGATCTTTTGAGCAAGGGGTAGACAAGGAGGACTTGACGAAGCTGCTGCAATCCATCTATGGTTGTAAGCAATGTTTTGTCTTCATTAATATAATTTGCTTGGCCTGTTTCTTTCTAATTCATGTTCAATCTCACATGAATTTGTCTCTTTAGTAGATAGATCTATTTCAGATTAATCTTGATAGAGTAGGAAGTGGTCGTACTTTGTTTGTCTACAGGATCCATCGAGGAGCGAAAGATTGGAGCTCAACTAGGAGCGTGCAGGGACAAACACTAGTAAAAGGTACTTCTCTTCTCCTTCCTCCTCACACACTAGTCCACCTAGATATAAAAGGAAGTCAGTGAGCATGATAATCACTTTCTGTCTTAGAGTTAAGAGTCTAGCTCTTTGAGGAGATTTACTTGTCCGTAGGGAGATTTTCCTTCAACAGAAGATGGCGACTCCACTGGGGAATCGAATCGAAACTTTCTGATCGATGTCATACCTTGTTCACCCCTTCATATCTGATTGCATTTTCTGATTGACACTCTTTACCCCATCACACTCAGCCTGATTGTCAAATTCCATTGAAATTTTAGTTTTTTTGGACTTTTTGTGAGTTTTTTGCGCCTGGCGCCCCTCTTCCCATGTTAGCAGAGTGCGATCACTCCCTTAATATGTTGGACAGAGTGTTATAATGCTCTGGTTTCCCTTATACCAGAGCGCCAGCCCTCTTTTGCCCAAAATCTCTTCAAAATTTCCATTTTTTGGAGGTCCAGACCCTGTTTCTTCACTTGCTGAGCTGCTTTGTGATTCAATGATGCTTCCTTTGACCTTTGACATGCTTCCTCCTGAGAAGTAAACACCTTATTTTTCATATTTTATTCCCTTCTTCATTCTTTTTGAGTTTTTGCTATTGAGAGCTTGAAATCAATCCCTTGCTTTCTTCTCTCCTATCCGACTGAGAGGGAACTCTAGTGAAGGACATTAGAAGTCTGTAACTCTTCTCATTTGGTTCTTTGAGGTCATCTGATCCAATCTCTTTCTCCTTCCTTTTTCATTTTTGGTTTTCTTTCTCTTGTTTGATCGCAAAAAAAAGGGTGTGTTGTTTGTGCGAAATCTGCATATTCTTGTCTAAATCTCCTTGATCTGAAAGGGTAGTTGGCAAGACAAATTTTGCATTGAATTGATTATCATTCACATACAAACGACAAAAGTACATCTTAATGATTAGTTTGCATATTATTTTTCATTTATGAAATGTTGTAGCATCATATTGGATTTGATTAAGAACAAAATTGATTGAGGGCATTCCTTATCAAGTGTTTGATAGTGAAAATGACTCTTCCTCTTTCCCTTAAATAGGTATTCATTGAAAAGAAACGATTGCTTATCATACTTCATGCATATTTTGGGGAATTGAGTCATCATTCCATCAGTTTCACTTTCGTACACCCTCTGAGTAAACAACAGCCATTAAAATCAACGCTTAACTAAAATTTATCAGACTTTTTACATCTTTGTTAGAAAACCTACATTAGTTTAAGGTGTAGGGATTTGGAATAGGTTGAAAGGATAA
>SNQJ01S0001454.1:509504-524363 GCA_010110895.2 Picea sitchensis
TAATGGCATCGAATCTAGGGAGTACCAATGGAGGAACCCCTTCTTCTGGGGAACCTTATACCTTTCCTTCATTTGGAAACTTTGGTCCTCCATATGTTGCCACACTGAGTCTTCCAGGACTCACTATCGGATTACCAGTTTGGTTATTCCCCACTCTGGTGATCCTGAATCCTCCCAATGTTTCAGCTGCACCTAATACTGTAGATGTCGGTACACCACCCACACATCAACCTCACGACGACTTTTCACCTTCTTCGCCCATTAAATCTCCTTCCATTTCTCCTTCTTCACCTAGTGAAATCTCTAAAGCAAGTAGCCAGGCTGATCAGAAGAAGAAGAAACTGAAAGAGAAGAAGAAGAAGAACCCGAAAAAGACAAAGACCCCAACAACATCAGATGTTGGCTCTAAGCAACCAGTTACTGTTAATAGAATTGGGAGTTTTGATGAGGTCAACAAGATTAAAATGAAGAATCCAAAACCCAAATTCCCTTGTAGCCTTTGTAAGGGTGACCACTTTATGAGGGATTGCCCCGGTCTTACCCAGGTCTTAGAAATTTGGTCCTCCATGTCATCGGCCTCTGTCGGCCATGTCGATGATGCCCCGTCAACTAGTGATGTTTAATTTGGTAAGAAGAAGAAAACTGTCAAGTTCCCTTGCATGTTATGTAAAGGTAATCATTACTCTCACCTTTGTCCTCGCATGGACCAGGNCAGGCTTCTTCTCTTTTGGAAAAACTTCAACTTCCAAAATGTTATCGTAAGCTTTCCTCCGACCCATCGTTGGTTGACGGACTGGTCAATCCGGTTCCATCCCTGGTCAGTCCGGTTGATCAAGTGGTCAATCTATTTTCCTCCTCAATTGAACCACAAACCCAAGTAGTTGATCCAGTTCCGTCATCGATCAACCCCACTCTTCATCAAAAGAGTGACACCAAAGCGGTCAATCTGTTTCTACTCATCGACCCCATTCTTCCTTTGGAGAATGAAACTCAAGTGGTCGATCCAGTTTCTACATCGGTCGATCCCATTCCTCCATTGAGGAATGTCAAGGTGATTGATCCAGTCCCTTCCTCGGTCAGCCCCACTCTTCCTCTGAAGAGTGCTAAAGTGGCCTATCCAAGTCCACCATTGGTTGATCTGATCCAATCATCGGTCGATCCTACTCCCCTTCTATAGAGTAAACTCGATACTGCCCATGTTTTTCTTGTTAATACAGACTCTACCGTGTCGGGGGACATTCCTCCTTCTCCTGTGAAATCCACTCCAAGTACTGAAGCCATCCTTTTTGAATGGGGTGCGCTAACTGGACCTCATCTTCCCTCTCACATTCCTTTCCAGATTACGGTATAGGTTCGTGGTCGGGACGTTCCTCAAATGTTGATAGATGAAGGAGTGTCCGATAGTATTTTGTCTTATGTTGCTTGGTATTCTTTGGGTTATCCGCAGCTTGCACCGGTTACACAGAATATGTTAGATTTTAATAGAAGAACTAGTCAACCTTTAGGGATCCTTCCTCAGTTTCCTGTAACTTTGGGAGGGAAAAATGTCTTTATCAATGTCACGGTAGTCTGAGACCCCTTGGATTTCACTTTACTCCTTGGGCAGGATTATGTCTATGCTATGAAAGCTCTTGTATCCACCCTTTTCCGTGTGATATCTTTCCCTCACAATGGAAGAATTGTGACTATTGATCAACATTCATTCATCGGCCCCGACTGGGTTACCTCCCTAAGTGGTTCTTATATGCATACAGTATCACCCCCGCCGCATGTCAATTATGTGGCATTGTCTCCCATGACCTCAACTTTCGATGATTTGGATCCGGTAGTTGACATGGTGATCTCTTCAGTAGGATTATTGGAGCCTGATCTCCTTACTCCTATCGCGGCCCTCGATATGTATTCCTTCTCGAGTGATTATCTTCCATCTAGCGAAGATATCCTGGAGGCCATGACCATGTTTTCTCCGTTGACATGGAACCTGTTAGCGTCAGAAGTCACTCTTGGATTGCAGCAGGAGCAGAGCCCGACGCCCATCAGTTTGCGTCACTATTTGTTTATGAAGAGGGTGATCTAATGGAAGTAAACTTGGACAATATTGTTTCAACTCTGAAACTAGGCCAGGCATGCATGGGAGAGTGAGGTCTTAAATATACTCCAGACAGTGAGTTGTAGTAAGGGTGAGTAGGGGGAAGACTTGTATCAGAGAGATGCAAAGGTCTGTTGCCAACATCAGGTTTCTAACAGGCTGTAGGAGAAGGCGTTTAAATGCAAGATCTTCTTACGCTCAAACGCTGAGAACCAGAGAATACAATAGTGCCACAATAAATCTTTTATCATAGCACAACTGCAATAAGTCATTTGAATCGGTCAATCATGAACTCCCTCAGTATGAGATGAAAACTAGATGGAGTAAGGAAACTGTCTTTCATTAAACAAGAAATCTTACATACAGATGCATAACCAGAGAACTAGAGTGTCTGTTAAAACATTACAATTGGGAGCTTCGCTCTACCATCGATCCTTTGAAAAATATCAAAACTAAGTATATATACTCCCAAACATATTCCCAACAGAGGCCTACAGTACTTTCGGGACGAGGAGTCTCTTCAATCAAATCTGGCCTGCACTCCCTTGTCATACGCCACCTTAATTTTGCATGGCTCGCGCCAGGGGGTAGTTGCGCCTTTAAATGTTGAATTAGCATGTGCAGAATTCCCTCGCGAGTCGAGGACTCAGCATGTCTTCCATGAAAAGAACCAGTACAAAGGACCTTCTCGAGTAGACTTTCAGTCGGAACATCCATACTTTGCAATTAATGAGTGAGGCGAGGTTTCAACCACCCTCTCTCTTCTTCATTCATTCCCAGCAGGTACTGGGATTTAGATCACGTCGAATCGGGGTCTGGAGAACACAGTGGCCCCCTTCTGAAACTCAATTCAGTGCTTTTGGCCTCCCTTTTGTATAGCACTTTCTACTTTCTCGAGTGACCACGGGTCGTGACCTTACGCCTATTTTCCAAAGTGCTTTCGGCGTTTCGGGGTTCATGGATAGGAAAGAAAGGTCCTTCTTTCTTCGAAATCGCGATGGGCGAAATTCCAGGAGGTCCTAACGGTCGCCACGCGTCCCCCCACTAATCTAACGGTTCTGAACTGATTCGACAATACTGCAGGCCCGGGTCCGAGACGTCTTCGATGCTTCACGCTTCGGGGATATGAGAGAGCCATTCCTTATGCCTTGAAATTGCGATGGGAAAAAAGGCGAAGAACTTAATCGCGCACCACGTGTTCCTCGAGGATGAACGGCTAAGATCACTCTCGGTGCTTTTGGGACCCGTCTTGCCAAATGATAAACATTATCGCCCCTCCTTTAGGCCTACTCCTCTGTGACCAGGCGAAAAAACCATGGGCCTAATCCTTGGTGCTTTCGGCGTTTCGGGATTCGAGGTTTCGAGAGGTGAAATGACGAGGTGTGCTTACCCCTCGAACTCACGAATGCCGACGTGACACGGATGTGCGTCGCGTGTCCTTTAGATGAACGGCCCAGATAGTATTCTCTATTATAAAGGGGGCTCCCCACATTTACAGGCTCGCTTGATGTGACCTGGTGCTAGGACCGTGGGCTCGGCTCCAAAGGTGCTTTCCGAGTTTCGGCGATTTCAACTGTAAAGAATGGGAGTTTCCTTGTCTCCCGAAACACCGATCCCTAATACGCCAACTGGCCACCACCTGTCCCAATTGGATCGGACGACCCAGATTTTCCTTGAACTATGGATGCTACCCTTTGTGCTAAATCCCGGGCAACTTGACAGCCCCGAAAACCCGCTGACCGTCGATTGTCTTTGCAGGTGAATCTCAGTGGTGGACAACCAACACTTCGCCCGCTCACTTGACTCGCAACTGGAAAAGGGATTCTCCCGTGCTGCGCTCGGGCGCTTCCCGTGCTACCTGCAGACTTGGGTACTTTTGTGCCCAAGAACAAAATTGTCGCTAACATTAGGCTCCATGGGGGATAGAGTCGTCCCTGTGATGCTCTAAGAACTCATTCTGCAGCTTCAGTGCCTTGCTATTGGGCTATGGATTCATTTACTAAGCCGAAAATATACAAATAGAAAATGAACAAAGAACTAAAGGACAATATTTACAAACAAAGGAGTCGTCTAAGGCTCAAACAAAAAATTTCTTCAGAAAATGCCCATTTACTGGGCTGTTGAAAACCTCTTCACCCTCCAAATCTTGCAACTGGTACGTGTTGTTTGAGAAAACCTCAGAGATTTTGAACGGGTCGATCTAGAGGGCATCAAACTTGTTGTGTTTTCCCTTATCCTGTTTGGGTGCATCCCACTTAAGTACCAAATCCCCGATCTCGAACTCCTTCTTCCTGACCTTCCTGTCAAAAGCCTGTTTGACTCTTTGTTGATGACTATGAGTTGTGTCCCTCACCTGTTCCCTGATATGTTGCACTTCTACTATCTCATGAATCCTTCTGATCATATAATTCATCTCTCCTTCATAATCTTGAAAGAACTTTGCCACAAGTAAGGCGAGCTGAGTGGGAAAAACCGCCTCTACTCCGTAAACCAGCTGAAAAGGCGAGGTGCCCAAGGATTTCTTCGTCGTCACTCAATCATCCCATAAAGCAAATTTCAACTTCGAATCCCAGGCCCTTTTGTCATCCTCCAACAGTCTTTTGATGATCCTTATCAGGCCCTTGTTGGAGGACTCTGCTAAACCATTTCCCTGGGGATAGTAGGGGGTGGAGTGAATTAGCGAGATATGGCACTGTTCACAAAACTTAATGAGAGGCTCAGATTTGAAAGAAGCAACATTATCAATGACGATCCTCCTGGGACAACCAAATCTGGCTATGATATCCTCTAGGAAGCTGATAATTACTTTGTGGGATGTACTTCTGGTGGGGGCAGCTTCTATCCACTTGGTGAAATAATATGTTGTAGTCAGGATCCATCTGTGTTGTCCACTTGAGGGAGGATGAATTTCCCCTATAAAGTCTAGCCCCCATTGTTGAAAAGGTGTTGAATCTATCAATGAATAAAGTGGGCCAGTAATACCCAGCCCTAAGGATTTTGTGAGTTGTGGTCTTCCAGAAATGATGCCCCCCACAAAGGCCTCTGTGGAAATAAAATATAACTTTCTGGGCTTCTGGTGGGTTCAGACACCTCAGCAGCACCCCTAGAGGGTCTTTCCAGTACAGGATTTGCCCAATGAGGCAATATCTGACCGCCTTGAGCTTTAAATCTCTTGCCTTACTTTTACACATTCCATCTGGGGGCTTCAACTCCTCCAGAAAGTACAAAATGTCACGATACCAGGCACATTCTACCAATGATAAGTCGTCCTGAGAACATTGGCTGGGCAACTCGGCTTGTTGAATTCCTGGGCAAGTATTGATGAAACTAACTCCCAATGCTTCGCAATTGGATTCAGCCAGTCGCTTGGCTAAACCTTGCCCCTTAACCAACTTGGTGGGCTTTATCTCCAAGTCAAATTCCAGGATTCTAGCAATCCATCTGCCTCTTCTCCCATCTATATCAGGCTGTATAAGGATGTCCTTCATAGAATTCAAAGGAACGTATGCGGTTACCTTTGAGTGCAGGACATAGACTCTGAAAGCCTTGAGAGCTTTCACCAAGGCATATGCATGTTTCTCCATGATTTCATACCTGATCTCTGCATCTCTTAATGCCCTGCTGAAGAAGGCAATGGGTTGCTCTCATCCCTCCTCATTTTTCTGCAATAACACCGCTGCTACTATATCGAAAGAAGCAAAAGAAAAAACTAGGAAGGGTTTGGCATAATCTGGACTAATCAGCACAGGTGCCTCGGTTAGTGCCCTTTTTATTTGGACAAAAGATTCCCTGGGTCTAGTGGTCCATTTCACTTTGTTTCCCTTTCTGAGCATGGCTATGATGTGTTTCACCAGTTCAGCAAAATTTGAGACGAATCTCCTCAGAAAGTTAATCTTTCCTAAAAAGGCCTGGACTTCCTTTTTAGATCTAGGAAGTGACAGGGTCTGAACTGCCTCTACCCTGCTAGGATCAATTCTCACTCCCTCTGTTGATACTATATGGCCTAATAGCTTTCCCTCCTTCATAGCAAACCAAGATTTCTTGGGGTTTAAGAATAGGTCGAATCTCCGGCACTTCAGGAAAACTTTCCTCAGGTGGCAGCACTGCTCCTTATCAAACATGGAGAAGACTGTGATGTCATCTAGGTAGATCACTACAAACTGGTCTTTCTCCCCGACGAAGGCTATATCCATGGCTCGCTGAAATGTCTCTCCTACATTCATCAGCCCGAATGGCATTTTGGCATACATGAACATGCCCCAAGGAGTGGTGAAAGTTGTCTTTTCCCTGTCCTTAGGCATGACCGATATCTGATTATAGCCAGAAAACCCATCGATCATGGATATCATGGATGCACCAGTTACCCTGTGCAATATGTGTTCATTCTTAGGTAGGGGGTAATTGTCTTTCTTTGAGCTCCTGTTCAGGTTCCTGAAATCGACACAAACCCTGATTTCTCCACTTTTCTTCCTCACCGGAACCAAATTGGCCACCATTTGGAATATCTCAAGGGGATGATTATCTGGGCCTCTAGAAACTTCTTTACTTCTTTCTCCATGACAGGCAGCAACATGGGATTTATCTGTCTTAGCTTCTGCCTAAATGGCCTAGCCTCTTCCTTCAGTGGGATCTTGTGCTCAACGACAGATGTGTCATAAGTCTTGAGGTCTTCGTATGTCCATGCAAACACATCAGCAAAATCTTTCAGCAACTCAATATATTTGGCCCTCTGTTCTCTGGTCAAACTGCTTGATAATTTGACAAACCTAGGCTCCTCCTGTGTGCCAATGTTTCATTCGGTTGTATCAGCATCTTCATTTGAAACCTTACCCTTTACTGCCACATCATTTCCATCGAACAGTCTTTCTAAAGGGACTAGTCCCCTTGGAATGTGATTGCTAGGCAATTGAATAATCTGGTGATTGGCAATTTTATTTAAAAACACCTCAGGGTTAGGGTCACCTTCTGGGTCAGGATCCTGATTAATGTGCAACACAGAAAATTCATCAACAGATTGGAGAAACTTTTTTATTTCTAGATCATCTTCAAATACCTTCCAATGCTTAACATTGTCTGGTACAGAGGGCCTATATCTTATTTCAACATCACAATTGATCATAGGCGGTAGAGGAACTTTGAGCAAACTAGATGAGACAGCTAGAGAATCGGCTGAAGTATTTTCTCCCCTCGGAATGAAAGAAATGTTAAAAGCCAAGAAGAAATTATCAATTAGGTCCCATACTTCATTTCTGTAATTTCTGAGCCGGGGATTATTAGCACGATAAGCATTCCTGACTTGCTGGCTAATCAACTCAGCATCTCCAAATATTGCTATCTCTTTAATTCCCGTTTCCTTTGCAGTCCTCATACCCAGAACCAGAGCTTCATACTCTGCCACATTGTTGGTGGTTTCGAACTCCAGCTTCTATGACAGGGATATGACCTCTTGACAAGGTGATATGAAAACCACTCCAGCGCCAGCGCCTTCGCTAGAAGAAGCTCCATCGAAAAACATCTTCCAAATAGAGGGGTTTGAAGGGGGAATCGGATAATCAAGACTGGGTTGCTTTCTGACTTAGAAAGGGTCTTCAGGAGTATCAGTGAGCTGCAATAAACTAGACCCCAAATCGGTGTCAAGTGCAAAGATGGGCTGATTGGTGGGGTTTGCTTCATCATTAACAATGTAGGCCAACTGAGCTTCTCTATATAACCTCCTTTGTTCCCCTCTGAAAACTGGAATGGTGGCATACGTGAGATCCATCTGTAATGTCCCTCCAAGCTTTTTAATCCAAGAACTAGACAACAGCATGCCAAATTTGGGGGGAACGTCAGCCACCACAATATCCATGACCACACTCTTCATGGGCAGCTGAAACAAAGAAACCACCAGGTCTTTGATGACTCCTAGACACTTCACTCTCCTTGAATCGAAAGAGTACAAATCATGATAAGTGTTTGTCACCTCCAGTCCCAATTCTTCCATAACTATTTTGGGCATAAGGTTATGGGAAGCCCCTGAATCCATGAGGCAGTTATGCAGTACTTTATCATGTATATTCAAGGATGTGTAGAAGGGAGGGGATGAATCATCTCTATCTTCTACCATGGGCCCTAGGAAAACTGTTGGCTTTTCATCTTGGAGATTTATTGAGTCAGTGGAAGGCTGGGGGAGCTCAGATTGTAGCAGCTTGGAGAGGGACCTTTTGAAATCTTCATTTTTAACTAGTTCAGATAGGGGCACGGGGATTCTAATCTTCTGAATTTCATGCTCAAAATTGAAGGAGGGAATAGGCTTAGGAGCTTCCCTTACCTCAGTGACAGGTTCCTTGGTTGTTGGCGAAGCATTTTGAGTTTTCTTTTATTTAGTAGTGGTCACAACAACTTTAGTTGGCCTTTCCGCTATGGGGGGCTGATCCTGGTTCTCAAAATTCCCTTCTTTCTTCTTTGACCTGAGATTATATATGTTAGGAGTATTGTTGGCTTTTTCCCCTCTACTCAACTCATTGATTTGAGTGCTGATAAGGGATTCTTCATATGCAGATTGAGTTAAATGAGGAAACAGGGAAGTATCCTCTATGCAATGGATCTCCGGGTCGATTTCATCCGCCTCCTCCCCTTCCTCATGAGAAACTAGGTTATTCTGAAGAGGGGCCTGAATTCTCTGATCATCTCTATCTCTGCTCCTTTGTTCCCTAGGAAAAGCTTGTGGCACATTGTTATTAGGCTTCCTGAAACCTCTACTCTCTGTATTCTGGGGATTTCTGTAGATGGGCTTCCCTTCTAATTCCCACCTTTCCATCCTGGTAGAAAGCGATTTTAGCATTCTAGTTGTCTCATATGTCTGAAGGGGAAGGGGAGAGGAATTGGATGGGGAAGCTTCAGGCCTCTGCCTAGATATGTTTCTACCAGCAGTGTTCCTGAGTCAGTCAATAGCCAATATGTTAGATTCTATCTCCACGGCTGCATCTTACATGTGGGCCAGAGTAGCGGCTCTCCTTTCCCTGAGCAGGAGGCAGAAATCAGGATCAAAAGAGTTGGCATAAGTGATCTTTGCAGAGGCTTATGAGGGTTTGAATTTTATTTAATCTCTTGGAGAAGTCAGAGACAGACTCTCCTTCTTTTCTCTTCAAAGACCCAAACTCTGTCATGTAATACATGAAGTCTTTTTTATCTCCCCACTGTCTCAAAAAGGCATTATCCAAAGCCTCAATCCCATTAATAGATCCAGGAGGCAGGGCCTTGAACCATTTTCTAGCCTCGCCTTGAAGACTATGGACAAAAATCCTCATCCATACGTCTGCATGCATGATAACATTATCATTTGTAAAACTGTAAAAGGATTCTAGGTGTTCTTCTGCAGTTATGTCCCCCTCACCTGTAAACTTGGGCAGCTGCTTGAGGTAACCATCTGCTAGGAGGGCATTGAGAGGTTGAGGTAGCACAAGGGGAGCATACCTAGCAGCTATGATGGCCTCCATTCTGGTCATGGGGGGATTCACTCCTGCCATAGGGATATTATGTGGAGGAGAACTCGGAGGAGAAGGAGCTCGAAAAGGGGATATTGGGGATGAGATTCTAAGGGGAGTGGGAAACAATACGGGATTTAGGGAGAAGGCTAGAGAGCTTAAGTCGGCTGATGTTTCCCTTCGCGCAGAAGCGGAAACAGTAACAAGAGGAGGAGCAGTAAAGCTAGGAGTGGGGAAATCTTCTGTGGTCCTGGGTCTACGCTAGGGTACAGTTTCAGGGGAGAGGGGAGTGACAAGGATTTCACCCTCCAATCCCATACCAGGGGGGGAAACCTCAACAGGAACACTCCCGAAATTCAGGAAACGGGAAACTTCATAAAGCGGTTTGCTAGGAAACTGAGGAGGAGAAAATGGATTTCTTATAGAAGGAGATGGTGGATTACCTGGTTCGGTGGCGGTAGCTTGTCCTTTAGAGACCTTTCCTTTTCTGAGAACCACCTCCCGATCAGTTTCAGGTGTAGCTAGAGGCAGCTATGGATGGGACCGTGTGTACCTACCTCTGAAAGCCACAATTGACACGGCAGGTTCACCACAGTGGATTCATCACAATGGAGTCGCCAGGTGCTCAGTAGCAATCTTCAAAGGCTCTGATACTTGATGCACCTTCAGAATCAGAGGTTCAATGTCATTCAATCTCGGGGAAAATTTTCAACTTCGTCCCCAGCAACGGCGTCAGAGATGTTAGCATCAGAAGTCACTCCTGGATTGCAGCAGGAGCAGAGCCCGACGCCCATCAGTTTATGTCACTATTTGTTTATGAAGAGGGTGATCTAATGGAAGTAAACTCGGACGATATTGTTTCAACTACGAAACTAGGCCAGGCATGCATGGGCAAGTGAGGTCTTAAATATACTCCAGACAGTGAGTTGTAGTAAGGGTGAGTAGGGGGAAGACTTGTATCAGAGAGATGCAAAGGTCTGTTGTCAACATCAGGTTTCTAACAGACTGTAGGAGAAGGCGTTTAAACGCAAGATCTTCTTACATTCAAACACTGAGAACTAGAGAATACAATAGTGCCACAATAAATCCTTTATCATAGCACAACTGCAATAATTCATGTGAATCGGTCAATCATGAACTCCCTCAGTATGAGATGAAAACTAGATGGAGTAAGGAAACTGTCTTTCATTAAACAATAAATCTTACATACAGATGCATAACCAGAGAACTAGAGTGTCTGTTAAAACATTACAATCGAGAGCTTCGCCCTACCATCGATCCTTTGAAAAATATCAAAACTAAGTATATATACTCCCAAACATCTGCCCAACAGAGGCCTACTGGACTTTCGGGACGAGGAGTCTCTTCAATCAAATCTGGCCTGCACTCCCCTATCATACGCCACCTTAATTCTGCATAGCTCACGCCAGGGGGTAGCTAAGGCTTTAAATGTTGAATTAGCGTGTGCAGACTTCCCTGGCGAATCGAGGACTCGGCATGGCTTCCATGAAAAGAACCAGTACAGAGGACCTTCTCAGGTAGACTTTCAGCCGGAACATCCATACTTTGCAATTAATGAGTGAGGCGAGGTTTCAACCACCATATCTCTTCTTCATTCATTCCCAGCAGGTACCGGGATTTAGATCACGTCGAATCAGGGTCTGGAAAACACAGTGCCCCCTTTCTGAAACTCAATTCGGCGCATTTGGCCTCCCTTTTGTACAACACTTTCTACTTTCTCGAGTGACCACGGGCCGTGACCTTACGCCTATTTTCCAGAGTGCTTTCGGCGTTTCGGGGTCCGTGGATAGGAAAGAGCGGGTCTTCTTACTTCGAAATTGCAATGGGCGAAATGTCGGGAGGTCCTAACGGTCGCTACGCGTCCCCCCACTGATCTGACGGTTCTGAACTGATTCGGAAATACTGCGGGCCCGGGTCCAAGACGTCTTTGATGCTTCGTGCTTCGTGGATATGAGAGAGTCGTTCCTTATGCTTTGAAATCGCGATGGGCAAAAAGGCGAAGAAGTTAATCGCACACCACGTGTTCCTCGAGGATGAACAGCTAAGATCACTCTCGGCGCTTTTGGGACCCGTCTTGCCAAATGATAAACATTAGCGCCCCTCCTTTAGGCCTGCTCCTCTATGACCAGGCAAAAAAACCATGGGCCTAATCCTTGGCGCTTTCGGTGTTTCGAGATTCGAGGTTTCGAGAGGTGAAATGATAAGGTGCGCTTACCCCTCGAACTCCCGAATGCCGATGTGACACGGATGTGCGCCGCACGTCCTTTAGATGAAAAGCCCAGATAGTATTCGCTATTATAAAGGGGGCTCCCCCCGTTTACAGGCTCGCTTGATGTGACCTGGTGCTAGGACCGTGGGCTCGGCTCCAAAGGTGATTTCGGCGTTTCGGCGATTTCAACTGTAAAGAATGGGAGGCTCCTTGTCTCCCGAAACAACGATCCTCAATATGCCTACTGGCCACCACCTGTCCCAATTGGATCGGACGACCCGGATTTTACTTGAACTATGGGTGCTACCCTTTGTGCTAAATCCCGGGCAACTTGACAGCCCTGAAAACCCGCTGACCATCGATTCGCTTTGCAGGTGAATCTCGGTGGTGGACAACCAACACTTCGCCCGCTCGCTTGACTCACAACTGGAAAATGGATTCTCCCATGCTGCGCTTGGGCGCTTCTCGTGCTACCTGCAGACCTGGGTACTTTTGTGCCCAAGACAAAAATTGTCGCTAACAGAACCCTTCCAGAGCATTATCCTCTTGGGAGCCATGTGTTGTTCCTGATTTTATGTTTTAAGGCTATAAAACATACCGTCAAGGCATCCGTAAATGATTTAAAGAAATGATTTTGGAATAAGGAAACAAAGAAAGATCATAGTAGATTCAGTTTCTCAACTATCTCTGTCTTGCTTCCTGTTGTTCTTGGATGCTAATGTCTCGTTCAATAGCAGACCATGATCGTTCTAACTCAACTCGGTTAGTTGTTGTTTGCAAAATGGTATTGAATAAATTTAAGGCAATGCTGGTTTGGTCCTGAAGGCCTGGTTCAACGTTGGGTTGTCTGCTACTAGGGACAGTCATGGATGATAAAACTTTATCTGTTTGTAAGTGGATTTTAATCAATTGGTTACTTCAGATTTCCAGAGATGAGATCAATGAAAACAATTTTAAAATCTAAAACAATAATGTAAACACATTCAAGGTCGTTTCCTGGTTTTGTAACAATTTCGGAAATTATAAATAACAAATAAACAATACAAAGAAATATAAGGCTTTAATCAAGAAAGAATCTTATATTTCAATAGACAATGATGAAAGAAAAAAGAGATTTCTAACAAGAGTTAAGAATTAAGGAACAAAAGCTTTACAGGTCTTAAAATTGCTAAAGCAATTTCAGAGGAAAAACTGTAAATCATTTAACATCCAAACCAACCTGAAAATATAAATCAATGATGTATATAACTTCAAATTGATTACTTGTTAGAAAATCATTTAAAGGGAAAATTTAACAAAGTATAATAAACAGGGGAAGACACATAGTTACAATGTTTCAGGATCCAGAATCTTGTTTGCGATTTATATTCCGATGTATTTCAAAACTGATATTACAAAAATGGCTCTCTCCAAAAATTCTGAAGCCTTATCTCAGCTTTTCGAAACTATATTTATACATTTCATTAAAGCTTCTCGTTGGTGACTAACCAACTTCCTAAAATTTTGGTTACATAAAAATAATGTCAATCGTTTACAATTTCTTTTAAAATTCTAATAATAAAAACATTTAAAAAGGTNACTAATATTACAAAAATGGATCTCTCCAAAATTTCTGAAGCCTTATCTCAGCTTTTCGAAACTATATTTATACATTTCACTAAAGCTTCTCGTTGGTGACTAACCAACTTCCTAAAATTTTGGTTACATAAAAATAATGTCAATCGTTTACAATTTCTTTTAAAATTCTAATAATAAAAACATTTAAAAAGGTTTTAAGCTTGCGTTGACGAACTTCCTTTCTCTGCTTCAACGCACTGAACACATTTTCCCAAAAAAATTATTAAGATCCTGGGAGCCTCGGGTATCTCATTTGCTTCAAATGAGAAAAATCTTCTTTGTAATTCGGGCAACTGACTTTCTATCATTATTTCTGTGAATTTAACAGTTTTCAACCTTAAACTTGAATTCACCATCCACTTGTTGATCTCTGTGATGTTGATCAATTTGATGTTTGAAATCTCTACTTTCTTTTCCTCCAGCTCTTCTCTAAACTTCAGCTGGTGCTTGGCAATATTGACTTCGCCTAACAATCTAGAACAACCATATGTTCCGATGTTTAATTAATCTTTTTCAAAGAGATTGAAGATTCCTTGGCAATCTTTATTAACTTCTCTTGTGATTCGTTTATATTCGTCCAGCTTTGTTTCCCATACTTTAATCATTATATCCCCTTTAACCTGTTCAGAAATAGATAATTTATGAGTCTTTCAATTTTCTTCCTTCGATGAGAAAGCCACTGCTTTCTGAAAGGTTGTCCTAGCTGCTTTCGCCTCTCTTTCTTTCTGGAACACATTCTCCAAGGACTTATTTGATTCCTGAAAATAATTATGGATTACTTCCAGATTCAAGAATACTTTTTGTTGTTCCTCATATATTCTTACATATATCTCTGATACCTGTGTCTTGAAATTTTCAAGTTCAACTACCTGGTTAGCAATAGAAATAATCTTGTCTTGCAAATTTTTATTTTCTTCTCCCAGCTTTCGAACATGTTCCTGTGTGACCTTTATTAAGTGTTTTGCCTCATCCAAGTCTTTATTTAATTTTTTGATTTCTTGCATATCTTTAAGTCTAACTTCTTCTAGACCCTTCTGTATTCCCCAACTAATATTTCTTTCATTTTCTTTTAGTTTGTCTTGCAACTGGATTATTGCTTGGTCCTTCTGTTCAAGCAGAGTTGTTAAATTGCCTACAGAATACATGTTTGTTGATGTTATTGCACCCATTGTACCTGCTAATTCTGTAGCAAACTCTCCATCCTTGAGTTTCTTTCCATCTATAATAACTCTATGCTTTTTAATCGTTCCTTCTCCTCTTGGATGAATTTCCTATTTCAAGACTGCTCTTCGCTTTTTACTAAAAAAATAATCTGATGGGGGGATTTCATCTCTTGAAATCGGCTCTAGATCATTGACATATAAAACTCCTTCATGAGGGATTCCGAAAGTCGACTGTAATGGAGTTAAAGAAGTGATAGGACTACCAAGTTCTGTTGAAGTTGTTCCTCCTATTTT